>CM060104.1:23870824-24103324 GCA_030522415.1 Channallabes apus
GCGTGCGCGAGAGAGGGCTTACATGGTGATTTGTCCAAGGTTACTAAAACCTGGCTTACTACCTATAAAAATGATTTCAATTTAACTCATGGGTCTCAATCACAGATGACATGACAGATTATAACCTCTGAAACGTTCATTTGAACATTTAAAAATATATACAAAAACATAAATACTAATTTTATCATTGTGTAAATTATTAACATTAGGTTAGGTCCTGCCCTTAATTAATTCATATTATAATTACTTTTACATAGTATAGTTACTGGACTGACATGACCAAAACTAGCTATTTCATTTAACCTTTCTAAAATCAACCCATCTATCATTTATAATCCGAAAACATAAAACATATTATGATCTGTTCAATAGCCCATCTGTTTTAATTTAGTTTGTATTTTTTATTATTCATAAGACAACCTTTCAGTTTTGTAAATATTTTAGTTATAGTGTGTTAAGTCTTACTTTAGGTTAAACGTTTTGAGAATTTGACCATCCAGTTTAGATAAATGTTATGTCATTGATTGATAAAATCTGGATTAAGGATATTTTATTTTATTTCTTTAATTTTTATTTTTTAGTTTCCCCCCCTGAGGGATTGCCACCTTATTGTGGTCAGGGGGTTTGCGTGCCTCAACAGAATTCAGCAAATACAATACTGTTACTATAAGCCCAGGGAAAAACAGTGCTCGAACATGATGCCCCCTTCACATTTCTGACTGACCCCCCCCGGTCTAGAACGGCCCTGCCCTGTCTTTTGTCTTGTAAATGAGTATTCTCACTCACCTTCCAATCCCCCCAGCGCACATACACTTTGTTTGTACTGTAAACTGTAACTGTGTTTGCTAGGGCACTTGGTTAAACACAGTACTTTAATGTATGGAACACTTACTTAACTTACTGGTTTGGTTTAAATATCGCTTATTACCTTATTCAGCAAAATAAATTAATTATTAACGTATTGAAGTATTTTAGTTAAGGACAAAAACTGTGCTTGTGTTTAGAACTGCTGAACAGCCGTGTTCATAGGTTTCATCAATGATGGATGAATGGAAAGATGTGTGTGTGTGTGTGTGTATATATATATATATATATATATATATATATATATATATATATATATATATATATATATATGCACGCGCTCTCCAGCATTTCTCCGTAGGCTTTAACACGCACACCCATCCCCCCGCCAAAAACACACCCACACCCATCCCCCCGCCAAAAACACACACAGAGCAATTAACACCATGTCATACTCAGGAGTGGAAGGTGAGAAACGTCAATGGAGAATACCAAGTTTGTCGTTGCTCTTTTGGAGTTCTTAAAACCTAAAACATTTATTTATACTGAGAAAAATTATGGGTCACATAATCACAAACACAAATACATATAATCAAGTGTTTAACTGGTTTCATTTGTTTCTATGACCAATAATTATTATGATTTTCAGCCCAACTCTTTGACTATTTAAAACGAAGTTGTGTCCCATTTTTTGCCCATTGAAGTTGTTGGTTCAACTAAACGGTTTTAAATACCCAAGCAATCCCCCAAAATTAAAACACGCAAACATGACTACCAATTCAATTTATTCTTCCAAAACTAGTCAAAGCTAAAACAGTAATTTATATAAAACAGGTGAATACATGTTGTCTTTTTTGCTTAAAGTTCATTAAACTACCCGGATACACCAGCTGCTTATAAGTCTCTATCTATAGTCCTTTTATATTAAAATATAAATTTTTCAAATATCAAAACTATTAAACATGGAACAGTTTAAGTCTTTGTTTCCCCCAAAGTACTGTATCAGACATTTAGCAGTTCTATGTTCAGAATATACAGTAGACCTGACCAAACATCATTCTAAAGCTGTCGGACTGTGACGTCATCCCTCCTACAGCTCCCTCAACAGCTTGTTCAGGCTCCTCCAGTCCTGTAGCTCCAAAAGTCCAGCCGTCAGCCGTCTGACCCCCCAATCCTCCACAGCGGAGCTCTGCTTAAAGACAACAGGAGAATTTAGTGAAGACAAAGATAAATAAACTTTACATAACATATAGTTCTAATAAAAACACAATATATTAATAAACCTATTTACCACAGAGTGTGTAAAATACTGTTTTGGGGATTCTGGAATGTAAATAAACTCCCTGTGCTAATGTTAACCAGTGAACAGTGTTAGTGTTAACCAGTGACTGTCTGTATTATCGTCTGAATTAAATTAACCGAGAATTTACTTAATGCGCTTCTCATAAAAATAAGTTAAGCGATATAACACTCGTATATGAGCATTAGTTCATCCCTGAAGCCAAGCTATAACTTACTGAAGCCCCTCACACGCGCACACACACACCTCCACCCCAACGCACACACACACACCTCCCCCCTCCTCCTCCTTAACTGATAAACACTTCAGTGTTGTTAATCAGCTCGTTAACTAAGCGCTCGCACTACCGCGGAAAGTCCCGAACAAAGTGTATAAAATATAAACCGGGTTATAAGCGTTACTAGCTCCTGTACAGCTACCCTCAGTCTGTGTCCCTCATCAACTGCATCACATTATATTACAGTCACAGAAATAACCTGCAGATTAACTCTTAACCAAAGAATAAATAAGCGCTAAATTTATCCAGACAACACGCGGTGAGATTCTCTCAGTATTTACAGAGAACACAAACACTCTTCATCGGGTAGTGCAGCTCTTGTAATAGGGACATTAAAAGTATTGTCGAAGCTTGAGCATGTTTTTGAGTTAAAGTGGAGTGACATTGTGAGTGTGTGACACTGACAGTAAGCTGTAATATTAACTCCAGACTTGGTAAACAGATCATTAAGTTCTCTAAAGTCACACCTGACCGCTGCTGGTAATAAACTTGGAAATAAACTGTAAACTACCCCAAACACATTTTATAAAATAAAACATCACTTACCACGAATAGTCCGTTAAGCCGCCATCTTCATCTCTGTAGTTTGGTAGCGTCAGTTCAGCGGGGGTGGAGGCGGGTTGTTAAAATCACGTGATTGCAACTCAGCGCAGCTGGCTTGTTTTAACGTGTTATTGAGAACGAAGCGCCATCTAGTGGTGGCACCAGGTAAATCAATAAATAGGGCTTGATTGGGCGTGTTTACTGTGAAATCTTGACACGCCTTTCTGGCAGAAAAGGGAGGGGGGATTACGGCGTGCAAAGGGCATACTCCCACTGTATGTGGTGTCCTTTTAATAATCACATACATTTGAGGGCAACACGTGTCCCACTTTTCCTTTTGCACTTCCCTAGAGCTTTGTGTGTGTGTGTGTGTGTGAGAGAGAGAGAGCATTGAGAACCTATAGTATGCACCACATGTCTATATAGTTTGTTAAAAATGGCTGAAGCCCATATGTTCCACTGAAATAAAAATCTTCATATCCATACACCCAGATAGTCTTTCACAACGTGTCCCAGATTAATGCAGAAACCCACCGTTAAGGATCAGATAACAAGGTTTCTCCCTGCTTTTCTACCTGCAGATCTTGTGCCCAAGCTCAGCTCACGTGACAGGATCCAATGCTTGCCTGTCACACCTAGAGCAGTTTTCAGGCATTTTTTTCTTTATGACATTTTTTTCTGTATCTGACTCTAGACTCTATACTGTAGTCTAACTATCAGCATCTTTATTAACAAACTCATTTTTGCCTTTATTTCCCCTCCATTTATTTTTCTCTATAAAACTTTTCTCTTTTGCATCCTTCCAAGTTAATCTCAACACTGTACTTCAACATGCTCTTGATGTGATAGCATCAATGAATATCTAGAAACAGTTGCTTTGTAAGAATTCCCAGGTACAATAATTCTCCTCTCCCCTTTTTCCTGCTGTCCAGCTTTGGCATTAGGAATGCTGTTCTGTACCTGAGTACACTTGCGTATCTACACTCTCTGATACAGCAGGTGGCAGTATGCAATCCAGGAATGAACACAAAGAATATGCTTAATATTACTAGTATTTTGGGAGACAATGTTAAGAGTAAACCCTTTACCTGCACTCCTGCTTTATCAATTATGACTGCACACACACACAAATTTCAGAAGAGAGAGGCAGCACTGATGATGTCAGATTTTAAACAATGGTCCACCTTTGGAGTCTACTCTCCGCAGTCCCTAGTGTGAACGCAGCCATAAAAAAAAGTTTCAAAGGCACATCAAAGGGTCGTTCTGTTCAATTATTTATGTACTTTAAATTATTTTTAAGGAATAAAGATGCATTTCTGTCAATTATTGTAAACAGCCTTACATTTCATTAAACACAGGACATGAGTCTTTAGCCCTATACAGATGCAATTAGTTTTCAATGTCGGGTTTTCATTTTATGTTTTTTACGTAAAAAGAAAGTAAAAATTACTCCAGAAGACAGAAGAACACAAAATTTTTCACATGCATAAAGCTTGTCTTAAATTCATATACATGTGTGTGTTTGTGTGCATACTGTCTCCATACCGTCTGCTTGAGGTCAGGAATTCCAATTCGAAACACCACCGTGTTGAGGTGTGAATCTTCCAGTGGTGTTATTGTGGTCATGCTGCGCTCCATGTGACGCCTTCGAGCCTGTTGATTGGTTAAAACTTTATAAAGCTGCTGCTGATTGGCTGGAGTTTGGTGATACATCTCATGACTGGCTGGCTGATGATGTAGTACTGCCTGATTGGCTGAAATCCCCCGGTGTCCTGGAATGGCCATTCGCTGCTGCTGCTGCCTATCTGCTCTTTGCCTTCTAATTACAATGGCTGATGGCTTAAGCCCCTCCCCTTTAATCTCATGTAACTGGGTGCCTCCATAGTTCTGGATCTCCTCAACATCATCCATCAATCCATTTTGCCTCTTTTCCTCTTCCGCTTCATTTTCCAATTCTTTATTTTCTGGTGCAGTGAAAAAAAGTTTTCCCAGCATCCTTTGCTGCGCCATGTCATTAAGTATCATGGTTGTCATGGTGATGGGATATGTTTACCTTCAGTGATGAACAGCACATCATTTTGGGCAGATTATACTGTAATAAAAACAGAGAAGTCAAGCTAATTCCAACAAACTAACTAATTGCTGAACTGGTCAATTCATTAAGTAATACTTCTAGCACCATAAACATAAATAGATCAATAGATTGATAGATAAATACTGGTACTTCATTGATGTACATAAATTAAACACAAACAATTGCACAATAAGTTATTAAAGCAGATGCATTCATAACAGCCTAAGTTTCTGAGTGATTTTGAGCCAGAGTTTGATGTCTAGATGACTGGATAAGAGCATTTCCAAAACTGCAGCTCTTCTGGGAGGTTATTGGTCTGCAGTGGTCAGGACCTACCAAAAGTGTTCCAAGTGTCATGAATAGCCAGGGCTCTTTGATGTGAAGAGAAAGATAATCTGTCTGGTAGGAAAAAAAATAGCTACTGTAGCTCAAACTGCTAAAGAAGTGAATACTGGTTATGACAGAGAGGGTTCCGAACAGTCAGTGGATGGCAGATATGGAGCCGTATAGCTGCAAAGGGGGGTCAGTGCCCATGCTGTCCCATGTCCTCCACCAAAAGCTCCTGTAATGGATAAGTGAGCATCAGAACTGGAGCATGGAACAATGGAAGAAGGTCGTATGGTCTGATAGGTCATGATTCCTTTTATATCATGTGTGTGTGTGTGTGTGTGTGTGTGTGTGTGTGTGTGTGTGTGTGTGTGTGTGTGTCATACCTGGGGAAGAGATAGAACCAAGATTCACTATGGGAAAAGGGAAGAGACAATGTGATGCTCTGGGCAATGATCTGCTAGATAACTTTGGGTTCTGTATTTCATGTGGAGGTTACTGTCACATGTACCACCTACCTAAACACTGTTACAGAGTTACAGCCCTTCATGGAGATTGTGTGCTTTGTAAATTTAGAGAATGTTGGTATGACAGGTGCCAAGAGAGAAACAGTGGCATTGTATGAGTGGTAGAGAAGTATGTTAGAGTGGTACAGGACATGTATGAGAGCTGTAAGACAGTGGTGAGATGTGCTGTAGGTGTGACAGAAGATGGAGGTGGGTCTTCATCAAGGTTCTGAGCTCCTTCTTGTTTGCTCTGGTGATAGACAGATGAGGTTAGACAGGAGTCTCCATGGACTATGATATTTGCAGATGACATTGTGCTTTGTAGTGAGAGCAGGGAACAGGTCTAGGAAAATCGAGAGAGATTCTCAAAGGTGGATAGGATCAAGAATGAGTCCATCAGAGGGATAACCCATCAGTTGAAGGTTGGAACTGCCAGGCAGGACGTCTAGAGAAAGACCAAAGAGGAGATTTATAGATGCAAGAGAGGACATTAATTTAGTTGGTGTGAGAGAAGAGGATGCAGAGGAGAGGAAATTGGTTCGCTGTGGTGACTACTGAAAGGGATCAACCGAAAGAAAAAGAAGAAGATGATGACACATCGAACACATAGTTAAGAAATGGTTTGAAGAACATGCCAAACAGTTAGAGGTATTGACACTGCCTCCAGATTCTCTAGATTCTCCAGATCTCTATGTGACCGAATGTCTATGGGATGTGCTGGAGACAGAAACACATCTGATCCATGGAGGCTCCACCTCACACACTTACAGGACTTAAAGGATCCACTCCTGCGGATGGCTTGGGGAGCCGTCACCCTTGGCTTGCTCATCAGACACATTTCATTCATCATTCATTTATCTCATTATTACCAAAACACATTTTTCTCACACATACACACCTCCAAATATTTTCTTTTCTAACAAAATGTTTTTCATTTTTGTGAAGCTGCTTTGAGACAATGACCATTGTTAAAAGCGCTATATAAATAAAATTGAATTGAATTGGGGCCAGATACCACACATAGCTTCAGAGCTCTTATTTTTATAACCTTATTTTTATGGCTGATCAATGTATATGGATTCATATTGTAAATAAATGACTGGCTAATCTACCAATTATCCTACATGAAAAATGCTAAATAGGATCCATAAATCTCTTTCTTTCGGTCTCTCTCTCTCTCTCTCTCTCTCTCACTCTCTGTATGCATGTGTTTCTATTACTCTTTCTCTCTCTCCTCTTCACACTGATTCTCCCAGTTGCTCTCTCTCTCTCTCTCTCTCTCTCTCTCTCTATGTAGGACATAATGTGGATATAGATATTTTCAGTGAATCCGTCCCCAGAAAATTTAATTGGAGAACTTCCAGGGAACAGATTGTCCCACTTTTATGCCCCGCTAAACAAAAGTGGATCAGCCGAGTTCTGTCCTCTCCCCATCATTTCATCCTTTGCCCTGTTGCTTCATCTAATTAAATAAAATGATACAACACACTTTTTCAAAAGTAAAAATTTGCAGAAGACATATTATTACATAGTATTGCCTTAACTTAGTGTAGCACACCCACTCCACTACCCACACCCTCCAACAAAATGGTATGGTCCTCATTACAGCTCTGACAACTAACAGCTGCATATATTTCTTATTACCTCATAAAATTTGAGAACAACAGAGGTGTCAAGTAACGAAGTACAAATACTTAGTTACCTTACTTAAGTAGAAATTTTGGGTATCTATACTTAACTGGAGTAATTATTTTTCAGACGACTTTTTACTTCTACTCCTTACATTTTTAAGCAATTATCGGTACTTTCTACTCCTTACATTTTAAAAATAGCCTCGTTATTCTATTTTTTTTATCAGAACGCGCTACCCAGCTCCACCCCCCACCCCCCACCCCCCCGGTCGAATGATCAGAGACGAGACCTTAATGTTTTTGTCGCCCCTCACGGTACTTTTACTTTTATACTTTAAGTAGTTTTGAAACCAGTACTTTTAAACTTTTACTTAAGTAAAAAGCTTGGGTTGATACTTCAAGAAGTATTTTTGAACCCTAGTATCTATACTTCTACTCAAGTAATGAATGTGAATACTTTTGACACCACTGGAGAACAATAATGCTGAATTTAGATTTAAATATAAGTAGTTAGCAGGACCATGGGTATTGTAAAAAGGTTTGACATGCAGTTATACCCTAAATGTGCTGATGCACAGAATTATGGGATACTGTCTGTCTTTGTGTAACTAAGAATGAATAGTACAGCAACATGTTTGCTTGCTTATTTCTTATAAATTCCATATAATTCTTAGTGATGCACATGCCGAGTGGTCAAGTGTGATTTGCTAGCTGGAAGGACGTAATGTGGTAACAAACGAAGTTGAACCTTGGAGCATGATGAATAAAAGTAAGAAAAGTGTGTCAAATGTTAAGTAAAGTTTAAACTTTTAAATTGTGCTTATTCTTTTGCCAAAAGGTAACAGTTGCATTTTCCTAATCTGTAGAAAGAAGCATGACATTATGGCAGCTCATCAAACCTATTGGGACTCCTGCAATCATTTCAATTTGGGACAGGTTAGCATGGTGATGTGTACACTAGTATGTTTAAGAAGAAGTGTGATGTGATGCAGGTGACATGTTCATCTTGCTCAATCCATGTTATGAAGCCAAAAGGTGAAGATTTGTTAAAAAATGGCATCTGGATACAGCTGGCGTCAGTGACCAAGCAAGTTCCAAATCCTCATCCAGTTTCAGCAAAAGGACAGCAATAATACCCAGAGTCAACAGAAAAGTCTTGTCATTCTTTTGTGGTGGGGCTTTATCCGTTTTATCTTTGGGGTCACTTCATCATATCATTTGATCTGCACAGGTTTTTCTCTGTATGGCCTTCATAACTGTCCCATTCTCTAACTGGGCTTAGGAACTGCGCTGCATGCAGTGGCCAGGTTGTATGGGGCAGAGTTCAAACCCTCAACCCTCTAATCCGCAACCCAGAAACATTGGCATCCCAGGAACTCCTTCAATGGCCCTTTTAATTAAAGTATTACATCAAACTGCATACTATAACCACTTGCAGTTTACAGGGTATTGGCTTGGAGTTATTGCCACATCTCCTGTACAGTCCTGATCTTGCTCCAAGACATATCCACATGTTTAAAGGCCATTAAAGGAGTTCCTGGGAGTTGAGCATTTCAGACATGAAGCAGTCAGTCCTGTTTTCTACCCTTAATGGTGTCCCAGCACTAGTGAATCACTGAGATAAGTGCATTAGTGCAGCAGGGGTTTATATAGAGAAATAAAGAGAGTTTTTGCTCTGAGAACTGTGTTCTGAGATTCTGTTAAATCAAAAGTCCCACTTTGACTTGTATTTGCTAGCTTACTTAACTAGTTAGCTAGTTAGTTTTTGTAAATTTATGTTGTAATTTATGTTAGGTCTATCTGTCTTGTCTCTGCTAGCCAGCTAACTAGGCCTCTTTAGTTAGCTAGTTTAGTGTTTCTGTTAATTTATGTTGTAATTTTATGTTGCATGTAGCACCTTGGTCCTGGAGGAACATTGTTTCGTTTCACTGTGTACTAACTGTATATGGTTGAAATGACAATAAAAGCCTTTGAACTTTGAACTTTGTGTTATTTCAGATGTATCTGTCATTAGGAGTGAAGAAACTCTCCCATTGGAGTTTAACTTTGAGATTATTAAGTTAAAGTAAGAAAATACTTAATACTACCAATAATATTTAAAAGCCTGTGTGTGTGTGTGTGTGTGTGTGTGTGTGCGTGAGGTGATGTTAAATGAACATTTTTAATGACTTTCAATTTGACCTTGTTTCTACATTACAGCTAATTTTAAATTAATTAATGAACTTTTTATATAAATGTGGTGGATTTAGATGAGTTTAAAATGGATAAGAATCAGATTTAGAGCTTAATTATCATAAAATATGTTCAACATATTGTGCTCTTGAGCTCATTGTGTTCAGACAATCAACAAACAAACAACATGAATCAGGACAGGACTAAGTCAGGAAGCAGGTAACTGGAACAGAATTGGATTGCGGCTATTAATACAGAAGTATAAGGCCTGACAAAGGCTGACAGTGCATTCAGAGTCCTTTTATACTGTACTGGGTGGGTACGTAGGTGTGTGTGTGTGTCTGAAAGAGAGAAATAGTTGGAACATAGAGTTAGTCAGAGTTTGCAACTGCCATGTTTGTAATCCATGTTCAACTTCTGTTTAAAAACATACATCACTCTCTACCTTTAACAAGTGTGTCACTACTTTTACGTTTCCTACTATTCTCTTACACAAATACAAAACAACAACAAATAATGGGCAAATTTTTGTACACTCCTTGAATTTTCTCTGTATCCTTTGGAACATCATGGGTCTCGACAACAGGCAAGCCCATGGTCAGCTGCACCATGGCTGCCTTCTTATGCTGTCACTAGTCATGATGGCAATTAAGGACAATCCACGACACCTGAATGCATGTTTATATAGATCCACAAGACAAAGCATTAGACGTACGGACATTTAGGAAGCACCAGGTCGTGGAGTGTTGCTCTGGTATATGGAGAAAAGAGAAAAGGTAAAAATGAAAAGAAACATGAAAAGAAAAGAGAAAAGAAAAGGATTAAGGATTGTGTTTCTCTAACTCTGTTTAGAGAAAGCAGGGCATTTGAGTTCACATTTGTGTTTCAGTTCGTTTAGTTTTATTTATAAATCCATGTTATCTCAGAACGGGAAACTTTCCCGAAAAGTGTGCACAAGCACTTCCGCAGCTCACACACACAGCCTCCCCTCTGATGCCCCGCATAGCACCAAGCGCTCTCTCCACAACACAATACCCTTCCCCAGATCTGGACCTCGATAAAAACCTGCCACTGACGTCTACAGACAATTCCTTGGACCTCATGGCTTGGTTTGTGCTCTGATTTGCACTGTGTACTGTGGGGCCCTATATACTGTACATAGACAGGGGTGTGTCTTTCCAAATCATGTCTAATCAACTGAATGTACTGTACCACAGGTGGACTCCAATCAAATTGTAGAAACATCTCAAGGATGATCAGGAGAAACAGGAGCTCAATTTTGAGTATCATGGCAAAGGGTGTGAATACTTATTTATGTGTGATTTCTTGATTATTTTAATAAATTTGCAAAGATTTTAAACAAACTTCTTTCATGTTGTCCTCATGGGGTATTAATTACTAATTATAGGATTTTGAGAAAAATAATGAATTTAATCAATTTTGGAATAAGGTTGTAAAATAAAATGTGAAAAACGTTATGCGCTATACAGTACATACTTTCCTGATGCACTGTATAATATTTAGGGTGTTTAAGATACTGTATACAGTGCAGGGTTAAAGCTTTAATGGCTATGTACTTAAATATCACAGGTAAACTCACAGTTATAAAACTGTGATTAAAAAACCTGACCTTGACCCCTGTCAGCTGTCCAACTACAAGCCGATATCAAACCTCTCCTTTACCTCTGAGATCCTAGATGCATGTATCACCTTTTCTCTTTTTATCATCCTTGGAGACTTTAACAGAGCAAAAATAACCCACAAACTATTAAAATACAGGCAGCACATTAATTGTCCCACCAGAGAAAATAGCACTTAAGGATGCATGTCATTCTGTACACCAGGTAGCTTTGTGGCATGTTGATCACTGCTAGGTTCATATCATAACAACCTATAGGCAGAAACTTTACACAGCTAATGCACCAGGGAGGCAAAGCAGGAACTACTAGACTAGAGTGTCTTTAAATCTGCACCTGACAATCTGGATTGACATCTTACAACATGTTTTGTGAAGATTTATGTCTGCCACCAATACCTTTTGTGTATATAACAATAATAAGCCAAGTAGGATGCCTACAGAAGTGGAGACAGAGCCATGTGCATGCAGGCCAAGAACTCATTGACAAAGGGGTGGATAAAAGAAACTACACTGAAAAGCTGAAAACAGATGTTTAGCAAAAAGATCCTGCATCAGTGTGGAGAGTCCTGCCACACATCAGAAACTAGAGGAAACCACCCTTCCCACTGAGGAAAACAAAGACTGTCCTTTTTACTGCAGGACTATTTCCTTTTTGAGAAGAACATCTTCATACCTTTCACCCACCTCAACCCACTGACTGCCAAATCACCTCTGGTAACTCCCAAACAACTCCCAACCAACATTTAAGCTGCACTCACAATTTGTAAAGAGGATGTGAAACACCTCTTCCTGAGACAAAAAAATCAGAAAAGCACCTGGCCTAGATGGTGTCTCCCCCTCTTGTCTCAAAGCATGTTTTACTGACTCCAATCTTCTCCCATATTTTCAACAGGCCACTAGAGCTGTTAATTCCCCCCTGTTTCAAATACTACAACATCTTCCTGGTCCCCAAGAAACCCTCTATCCCAGGTCTGAATGGTTACAGGCCTGTCGCTCTGACATCTGTGGTCATTAAGTAATTTGAGTGACTGATATTATTCTGAAAGACATCACAAAACAGCGGCTGGAACCTCTGAGGTTTGCAGAGTCTATACATCAGCAGGTGGTAGAGCAGCTGGTGCTCGGGTATATCAGAAATACCTGGACTTCAGGAGAAACCCTTCAACAGTACTCCCCCCACAATACATAAACTCACTCCAGTATACCTAAATAAATGCACACTCCTATCTAGTGCTTCTAATATCCTGAATGGCAACTACACTAATTATTTTCCACCTGCATATAGAGAAGGACCACCTCCAGCTGCATTCTGCTTCATGATGGTTTGGATCTACACATGCTGCTCCTGAGCTTCCAGTGATCCAGACGCACCTCTGTTCTCTGCACCTGCTGACACATCCCTATGCTGAACTGGACTCCATGATGACTTGAACAACTTCTGTTATTCTGAGCTTCCAGCAGCCTAACACTCATAATGTCATTATATAATTCCTGTTATCCATTATCACCCAAAAGAGGATGGGTTCCCTGTTGAGTCTGGTTCCTCTCAAGGTTTCTTCCTATTGCCATCTCAGAGTTTTCCCCAGCCATCATCGCTCTAGGCTTGCTCATCAGGGACAATCTCACAATCTCATTATTATAAAAAAAAATTTCACTCATATACACTTCCATATTTTTTCTTTTTCATTTTGTGAAGCTGAATAAAAGATAAAAGCTCTATATAAATAAAATTGAATTGAATTGAATTGACACACAATACTTTTACACATCTTAGCCAAAATATGGTATTGGTGCTAAAAAAAAATTCTCACCTATACATTTTCAGATAGAATCATAATACTTAATGCTTCTCATCTACCGATCCATGTTTACGTTTTTTGTAAATATGCATACACATTTATATTTTTATCAGATAAAAAGAATCACAATTGCTAAATACATTTTCATGCCCTTTTATGTAGTGTCTGCAACTTTTTTTAAAAATTCAACTCTTTCATTGATCTTAATTGTCATTCAGATGTAACTTGGCCAATTTAGATTTCACCTGAAAAGATATAGGTGGTTAGCACTGTCGCCTTCCACCTCCAGGGTCTGGGTTCGATTCCTGGCCAGGCTCGATTCCTGTTTCTATGTGCATGGAGTTTGCATGTTGTCCTAGTGCTTGGTGGGTTTACTCCGGGTCCCCCGGTTTCATCCCACAGTCCAAAGACATGTATGTTAGGTTGATTGGCGTTCACAAATTGCCTGTAGTGTGTGAGTGTGTGTATGTGTGTGCCCTGTGATGGTGTACCCCCGCCTCATGTCCTAAGCCTACTGGGATAGTATCCAGGTCTCCGTGATGCTGAATACAGGATAAAGCGGTATAGAAGATGAGTGAGTGAGATGAGTGAGATGATGAAAAGATATAAATCTAAAAAGTGCATTATTCTAAATTGCAAAACTGTTAAAATATTGCAATACAAACTTGACATGGTTACGGACACTACTTGCCAAAATGCTTTAATTTAAGCAACAACTTTTACAGGTTATATGCTTCTAGAAGCTTACACCAATTTAAGTATAAAAACTCTTGAAGAAATATGAATAATTTGCATTTTTTTATTATTTTTGTTTGAAGCGATACAGTATAATGCAGAAAAATGGCAATTGTTTTCTGCATATACTGTATGAAATCATCTCTGCAAAACAGCAGAGTCACTTCCATGTTGCACAAATATCAGAAATAGCTTCTTTGACAGACATTTTCTGTATTATACTGTACGTATGACATAAAAAATGTTAAAAAATAAAAATAAAAAAAAAGTATATAAATCAGCAGCAATACTGTTTTGGCTAACTGTTTATGGGTATTGTACAAACATACCAAAAAACCCTTCTTTGTCTTATTTGACATACAGTACATCACTGTTATTTGCATTACCATGCTCACACTTTATGCAAATTGCTCTCCTGTTACATACATTTACATTTATTTAATCTGTATAGTTGTTGAATGTTGTGTTCTTCGTATATATTTTTGTCTTTTGTAGTTCCTGTAGTGTTTTGTCTTGTTCATAAACAAAATGTAGTGTTACTGTATGTACCTTTGAAAATCACCAATAGATGGAATCAAATTCCTTATGTGTGTCAACATACTTGGCCAATAAACCGGACTCATATTCTGTACTCAATTCCGATTCTGTACTAAAATGGAGGGATTTTTTTTAAATTAAATTTTTATTTACCACACTGCCAGTCAACTTTCTAGTTCCATGGTCTTTCTTCATTTTATTTCTTTCTACACTGTATAACAATGCTGAAGATGTATTCAAAATATTTCATATCTCATTTGTTGAGATGTATATCTGCTACTTCTGCTCTGTAACACTTCATATCGCTCTAATCTGAGGTGCTGTTTGTTAATTGGTGATTTCTGAGATGTGGTAACTCTAAATGAATAGGCAAGGTCTTCATGAGAGCCAGTTTCATTATGGAGCTTGATGGGTGTTGCAAATGCACTTGACAAGAACTTGCAAAAAGTATTCCAGAACAACTTAAAATAACTGGCTGTTGTTGTACTTACAGTATGCAATATGTTATTTTATCGTTATGAAATTCCCAGTATTGTTGTAGAAGGTAGAAAAAAAATCACGGAACAAACAAAAAAACATTGAACAAGAAGGTTTGCACGTTTTTAATACTGTATATAGGATTTCTTAGGAAGGAGGCAAGTTTTGAGACATACGATATAACACAACCACAATTAGTGCAAACACATTAAAGGAAAGTGCAAACAGATATGTAAGAAAAAGGCACTTGATATTCAGGAAGACGCAGCTTTCATACTGTAGAAAAAGACGGTACCTGAGGCTGGGAATATATATATTTTTTTAATTGGCTGGGAAACCATTTTGTCCAACAACACCAGTAATGGATGAAATAATTACAAATAGCACTATGCATATACTAGAAACTATATTACAAAACTCACTTTCAGGTGCTTCGGCCCAGAGAAAAAGCCACTTAAGAAAATCCACTTAAACAGCTCCATAACTAGACTCTAAACTTAAGACATGAACCAAATGATGTTATGTGCAGAAATTAGAGGGTTTGCAGTGTAATGATCAGGGGATTAATAGAGATTGATGATTGGATTAGACTGCAATAAAACTGTAAGATCCAGTAGGTTCTCACGTAGGTGGGGCTTTTGTGATGCAGGTGGAAATTGATGATGAAGATGAGACTGATAAAGCAGTTTGAGACAGTGGTATTAAAATCAGTGAGCTTCATCACTTTACAGGAAAATTAATTCCACTTAAGAAGCTGTACCCACTACACCACCTACAATCAATCAGCATTTCCACATCAATACATTACCTACTAAAGTTTCCCATGAGGTGGTGTTAACATTGTGGAAAAGGCGACAACATATATGAAAACAATTTCACATAATCATTAGAATGCATTTACATCATTCTTAAAATAAATAAATAAAATAAATCACATCCATAAATACCTGCTGATTGGTCGCTCCTATTCATCATCTATTGTCCATTATTGGTCCTCTTGTGTGTTCTCTGCCCATGTTTTTTTTTTAAGTAAAAGTTGTCCTGAATTCTGACAATAATAATAAAAATCCACCAGTCAGACCAGAGTACATCCACAGAGCTGCTCTCACCCTTCTGTCTCTCTGTCACATGCATGCGCACACACACACACATGGACACACACACACACACACACACACACACACACACACACACACACACACACACACACACACTCACATTCACACTCAAATACACTCAATGAACACACATACACAGTCTCATACACACAAATTTATGACAACACATTCTCTAAAATATAATACATCACATTGCTGTTTGTAATAAGAAATTATTATAACTGTTTGTGTGTGTGTGTGTGTGTGTGTGTGTGTGTGTGTGTGTCTGTGTGTGTGTATAAATATCTCCTTCCTGCTCCACTTGTAAGGACTGTGCAGCTCAGAGTTAAAACTTAGACACACACACACACACACACTTGCAAGTGGGTCATGGACAGACAGAGGAGACAGAAGGAGAGCATGAAGGAGAGAGAGAGAGAGAGAGAGAGACATCTTCTCCGTACATCTTGTAAATTAATCGAATCATTTTCGATAAGTTATAAATGTTTCAATACGTTAGATATTTTATAATGGTATTCATTTTTGTTGCAATAAATATTTTATATTTTATATCCATAGCGTAATATTTCCACAGCAGCAGCGACAGGTATCCGAGGTGCTTATATTACCATAACAGAAATGTGAAGTTGTTCACCTGTTTAGTGTCACTATGCAGATGTTACACCCCGTGTAGTTACCGAAATTAGGTATAATCGTGGTGTTTGCTTCGGTTATGACATACCATAGTTTATTATCTACTGTGGTAGATCTGATTTATTCAAACACAATAATAAAGCTTTATATCCTCAGGAGGGGTCATTACATTGTTTTAGTGAAAATTTCACAGAAGCGAGTTCAGAACTAATCTAAAGCACTGTCACATTAAAAAAAGATCCAAGAAGTTCAGAAGCTTCAAATAGAATGAACGAACTAATGAATTTTCTCAAAACGTTATAAAATTAAGTAGAGACTTAGTGACTCCCCTTAGAGACTTTGTAGTAGGTTTTCTCAGTTGAATATGAAAAAAAAATATCGCTCATTATCAACGCGGGAATGAATGGCGCATTGTCCAAGTGCAAGTTGATCTTGGAGCTAAACTATTTGCTTTGGGTGAAAGCGCCATCTAGCGATCATTGTGTGTCAGCAACAGCTTCCCATTCAAAACAATAGGCTGTCAAATGACCGGTGAACCACGTTAAAAGTAGGTGACACTGGCGCGGCGCTCCTTGTGTTAAATTTGAACAGAAAATAATAGTGGGCTGGTAGGCACGTTATTTTTCATATAACTTAAATGGCTGAATACTGAAGGGTGTTTTATATGAATTAAGAAGACAGAGTTGACGTCCCTGCCTAAAATAGATTTAAATAGATTAACAAAGAATATTATTGTGTATAGACTGATTAAAAGCAATGCAATTTATGCTATCATAAGGAAAATCTCAATTTCTTCCATTCCAAGGATTAAAAACGGTAACAATGTCAACTTTAGAATCTAGAATCCAGAAGATTTCATTTACACAAATTTAAAAAGAGGCCTTGCGACTTCCGGTGACGTCATGTTGCTAGCAGCAGCTTGCTCCGTTTCTATACGAATATATTTCCTAACTAAACTACACAAAACTCAGCGAACTTTCACTCAGACAATATGGCATCATCCCTGAGAGGTAAGGGGTTGCTAAAAAAGGACCAAGCTAAAGACAAAGGGGACAATTTGAAACAGTTGACTCTGAAACAAGCCTCGTGTTCACCTGCGGCTGTAGATGCTAGCATGCACGACTCTGGGTCAAGAATACTGGAGGAACTTGAGAAAATGAGGAAAGACAATCAAGAGGGTCACACGCAAACTCAGCTTTCCTTAATGAGACTAGAAACGGCCTTTAAGCGACTAAAAGATGAAGTGATAAATTTGGAAAAGACAACCACGGACGCGGAGGGCCGCATTAGCGCTAATGAAGACACAGTGAAGCGACATGAGCAGGCCATCCGATATCTACTACGCTGCGAGGATATGGAGAACAAACTACGGAGAAACAACCTGAGAATTTACCGAGTGCCAGAGGGAAGCGAGGGAAAAGACATAAAACTCTTTGTACAAGAGCTGCTTAAATCTGCCCTTCAACTTCCCCCAGAGACAAACATCAGCATCGAGAGAGCTCACAGAGCACTTACCCCCAGGTCTAAAAACACAGATACTGCTCCGCGATCCTTGATTGTAAAGTTTCTGGACTACTTCCTCAAAGAGTCTATTCTAAGGAAAGCATGGGAGCAAAAAAAAGTAATGTACAAAGAAGGGCAGATATACTTGGACCACAACTTTTCTCCCGAACCGCAGAGGAAAATATTGCTTGTACGTGACGCAGTTAAGCAGTTGAGGACGAAGGACATCAGAGCCAGGTGTATTTTTCCTGCACAGCTGAGAGTGGCCCTAGAAGACGGTGAGAAAACCTTTCCGACGATGTCAGATGCTCAACCTGTACTTGGGAAGATGGGGGTGAAGTCGCGTGTGGATGAGAGGGAGCGGCTGGAAGCAGAGCTGTCCCAACATGGATGGGGCACTGTGGGAGCGAGAGCATGGAGCGGCCCTCAAACACGTTCATATGCAGGGATTGAATCTTTCTTCAGCACAAAGGAATGAGCTGTTTCTTTCTTTTTCTTTTTCTTCTTTATTTCTTCGCCAAGTTCATCTGATGTTTGAAGATTGTTACCAGTTAGGAGAATTATAATTCACTGTACACTGTTCTAATGCCGAACGGGGAGGGAGGAAAAGCGAGTGGAGTTTCATCTTTCCACAACTTGTCATGCAACGGACTGCTCTGAGAGCCGGACGCAGCGAAGCAAAATGGTTAGTTTTGTTTTCCATGGAGGACCAGTCACCACCCTCTGCCCAGGAAACACCGGGGATTGGATTTTTCAGGTTTGATAACTGACTGACCCAGTCTGGTATGTGGAAGTCTACTCATTTTTCTCATGAGAAAAATTACCGTGATGAAGAGAGGAGGTACAAACTTATATGCTCCAAACGAGGACAATCCAATTTTTTTCAAGAAGATGACATCATTGATAGCAGATAAAGCAGAATGGATTATTCTGATTGGAGGGGACTTTAATTGTGTTCTGAGAGCGGCTGTTGATAGGCTCCCTGGCTCTTTTAACACTGATGGGGGAGTTAGGCTTGATAGATGAGCACTGAGTAGGCCAAACAGGGTCTACCAAAATTCAAGAAATCCTTACAATGATACTTGGATAGGTGTTTGTTCTGGTTGCCATAAAGGGGTGGGGGAAGTCAAATGTGGAAGGAGTTTGACTGGAAGTTTAAAATTCGATTTTTCAGGACACCAGACACTGGGTGTTGGTGTAGCAATAAGTGCTGGAGAAACTGTGGGCTTGTGGGTGATCAAACGCACATATTTTGGGACTGTCCCATTGTTCAACACTTTTGGACTGAAGTTAGGGGGCTCATAGAAAAGCTCCTTAAAGTGAATCTTTCCTGGGACCCTTTAACATATCTATTGGACAAATTCCCGGATTATTTGTCCCATGATCAGAAAATTTAGCTACATCTCCTGCTAATGGCTGCAAGGAAAATGATAATTAACTGGTTGAAACCTGAACCACCCACCGCCTTACAGTGGATACAAAAAATCAGACAGTTATATTTAAAGGGGACATACGGTGCTACATGCACTTTTTCAAGCTGTTTGGACTGAAATGTGTGTTAGGAGAGTGTGTACACAACCACTCTACAATGATAAAGAGCCGCCCAGCGATTTTCTTTTAATTTATTAAAATAAGATGCCCCTTCTGAAATCAGGCCAATCTCAAAAGCCTGTCGGTGTGACGTCACACCGACAGAGGCCACTCCCACTATACTTGATTGACGCTGGTGTTTTAGCAAAGACCCGCCCCGAGTGAAAAGAAAGCCGTCGGCCATTGTTTTCCTACGCTGGAGCAAAATGGCGCCTACGCGAGTGTGGTGTACAGGTGTTGGATGTAATAGCGAACACAGCAGTCGTCATGCACTACGACATCTGAGCAGCTGAGGACGCAGTGGCTGAATTTTGTTTTTGAAGCTAACGTCCCCGCGGATCTACCTAAATGCGTCCATGTTTGTGCTAATCATTTTTCACCGGACTGCTTTATAAACGAGGGTCAATATAAAGCCGATTTTGCTAGGAAGCTGCTCTTGAAAAGGGGATCTGTACCAACGCATCGTGTTGCTGCTTCATCTTCACCAGGCTCGGTGAGTGTACTTTCTTTTTCTATGAATGTTTGCAGATCGCCTTTTCTAATAATCACGGTGAATGCGGAGTGTAATACCCCTATATCACTTATGCGGTTTGACTCACAGTGAGATGCGGTGTTAGGCACCGTGAGTCGCCTCGATTGCCCGCCGACGTTCCGCTGGCGCTCCGCGAAGTTCTGTATGGTCCGCAAGCGTCCGCGAGGACCCGCAAAAAAAAGAATAAACGTTTAATTTTTAGCGCGGAAAGATGGAAACGTACTCACAGCACTAAAAACTCGCGGTGAATCATAATGCACCGTATTTACGGCCTCCACGCGAAACAATGCATTAAGGTGATTGTCTAGTTGCAAACTGTGTACGTAGTTGAAAAACTATATTATGCTTACCTTTGTAATGCTAGATGGTTTATAACGGTGTTATATTTCAAAAAAGTTTTTCTAAAGTTTTGTGATAGAAGAGGTGAGTTGCTCGGTCTGTGCGCTGTGCTTCGGTAAGCTTTTCTGGCGCCAGGAGAGACTCAGTCAAGCACACACACACACACATTGTCTGTCAGAAAGTTCTCTGTTTATTAACAGCAAAAGATGGGTTTATATATGTTTGACCAAACACCTGTGCTATAGACATATGTTACTTCAAAGAACATGAATCATTGTAAAGATCTTGATGAAACAATGCATTGCGTGTATGATGTCCTAGGTTGAATACCCAGCATTTCCATGAGGCAGGACAGTAGTCCTGGTGTTCTAGTGGTTAAGAATCAGCACTCTGACATGGGAGACCCAAGTTCGATTCCCGCTCAGGGAAGTTAAGTTTTGTGCAAGCAATGGTTATTCAGCGGCCATTTTATGCCCTTATTTGTACAGTTTATTTTACTAGTTAAATTAATTTTCTTTAGTATTTCTTTTTATTAATATTTATTCCTTACGTATAAGCTTTTATTTTCGTTTTAAGGTCACTGGCGGTCGTATAAGCATTTCACTGCATATCATACTGTGTATGACTGTGTATGTGACAGATAAAATTTTAATTTGAATCAAATCAAATCACTTTTATTGTCACATCACGTTACTGGTACACTGGTACAGTACATGTGAGTGAAATTCTTATATGCAAGCTACACAAGCAATATTGGTGTACAATCATAAGAATAAATATGCATATGAATAATACAGTAGTATTAATATTGTGCAAGTTTTATAAAAAAAAAAATATATATATATATATATATATATATATATATATATATATATATATATATATATATATATAAGAATAATATAAATAAAAAAGAAATTTTAATACATATACATATGAATATATATATACATACAATATACATACATATATATACACATCTATATATATCTATATATACATACATATATCCACATATACAACACACACGTTTGTGAGAGTATGTCTACTTCTGTATAAATGTATAAAGGAGAGGAAGATAGAGAGGTGTCCGTCCAGAGACAGATCAGAGAGAGAGAGGGAGAAAGAGAGACATAAAGAGAGTATGGGAAGGTGAGCGTGGGAGCATTGCAGATGCAAGAGGAGACAGGAAGATAGCAGCAGGGAAGATTTAACACGTTAATATCAGATCTATGAGGAAGAGAGCAAGAGAGTAGAAATAACTCCTTTATATATAAAATAATTCTAACATCATGTAAAATTGCTGTTTTTTTTTTAAATATTTTTAACTGTTGTCAAAGCTATACCCCACGTGTGTTGTGAAGACACGCCCCACAGACCTGGCGGGTTCAGCAGAGGTCATTAGCATTTAAAGGAGCATGTACTGAAATAGGTTGCTGAGAACAGACCTACTTTTTACCAGGTAAAAGTAGTGTTTTTTTACACAACAATTGAGAATTTTTAATTAAAGTATATTACAAACTTTTCATTAGGACCCTAAAGAATCATATTAACCTATGAAAAATTGGGACGGTATGTCCCCTTTAATGGAACAGTTAACAGCACAACTACAGTTGAAGACTCACATTTTTGAAAGAAGATGGAGACCAGTTCAAAACCTTGTTGGATAGACCACTTGTGTCTCTTTTAATTGTATTTTTGTTTGAAATTTGTCTATTTATTTATTTTTTATTTTATTACTATATATTTTTTTCTTTTTTTTCCTCTGATCTTTATTTTAATCATATATACCTTTAATTGAGAGCTTGGGCCCAATCTCAGGACTATGGATATTGTTTGTCAATAAAAGTAAAAAAAAAAAAAAAGAGGCCTTAATCACTGAAAGTGATCACTGCTCTCCGCAGATGGCCGGACCGGCCCCTCCCATCTTTCGCTTCTTTGAATCCCTGTGGAGCGTTCCATTTGCCCCGCTTGCATGCCGCACTTCCGTGTTGTTGCGTGCAAATCGCACTCACACCACGTAGTAAAATCCACTGTAACCCAACAAACCCCAAGTATTTTATAGAGCAGGGTGCAAGCCCGGGATCATTAGCAAGGATAGCTCACCAGCCGTGCCTAATTCCGTGGCCCCGCTCCTT
This sequence comes from Channallabes apus, assembly GCA_030522415.1. Lineage (NCBI taxonomy): Eukaryota > Metazoa > Chordata > Actinopteri > Siluriformes > Clariidae > Channallabes > Channallabes apus. Next base: position 23,893,499 of record CM060104.1, read on the forward strand.
CGGATATCTGAAGGGGAGGCCGCCTAACTAGTGAGCGAGGAGCGATATTGATTTGGGCGCATGCCGTGATAGGCTGAAAAAACTATTGTCCTCAAAAATGTAACAGATGAGGACTCAGATTAATGTGCAAAAACTATATAATAAAACTATATAAGACTACATGGCCTTTATAAGACTCAACTTTTATTTAAGCGCACTCACAATAACGAACAAACTTTATGATTTTGTAAATGTTTGAAAGCAAACAAGGTGCGCTGTTCTGTATTGTTTTTGGTGAACTTGAGCGCGTCAGAAAATGAACGCAAACATTTTTTTAAAAATGGTCAGAGTCAGTCTGCTTGCTGTTTTCCCGAAGCATTCATAATCATTAGCCTACTTCTGCCAGTGCGCTCTGGAAAACTTTTTGCGTGTGGCTGAGCGCTGATTAGACTATGTAGGAAATTAAAGGGAGGGGGGGGGGGATAACGATGCAGAATCGAAGTCCTGAGCCCAAACCTCATTTAAATTAAATTAACAAATATTATAAGTAAAAAAAACAATAGCCCACATTTAGAAAACGTTTATAAACTCTTTCCGACATGAGTTGGCCTGGTGTTATGCACAGAGTGCCGGGAGATTTACAGAAGCCGAAATCATTGGGGCATTTTTTCTAAATAGACGTTATTTTTAATAACTGATGGAGGTTTTGAGCTGTATACACACGCATTCCTGCCTAAACAACTCTTAAAACTACACCTGTGTCAAAATAACAGTAATATTTTGAACATTTTGCAGGCTGCCATTTGGAGAAACGAAAGAATAATAAATAAACCAGTTGTTGGGTCAAAATAACCCAACCAGATGTTTATTTGTAAATGACCCACTACATCTCATATGACCCACCATGAGGAACCCAACAATGTGTTTAAAGTACCTGAAATAACCCAGAACTTAACAGATACAGAGATACGCTATATAACAGTTTATACTTTGTACAAATCAAATTGTCAGCAAGTGAACTTGATCTAAACAACATTTAACCAGTGTTTTATTTACTCATTATTGTACAGTACATATCAATAGCTCTGGTTCAGATTTTTCATGTTTGTTGTGTAAAGTACTCATGTGGAAATTACCATCACTATTGTATTTACTGTGACGAGTGAAAATGTCACTTTGCGCCACCTGGCGGCCATTTTACGAATGACTTTGAAATGCAACTGATTTATTTTGGCCGTTGTTGTCTTTACCCGGCGGTGAGCGCGACGGTAATTCATTCATTCATTCATTCATTCATTCATCTTCTATACCGCTTAATCCTGTATTCAGGGTCGCGGGGGACCTGGAGCTTATCCCAGGAGACTTCGGGCACAAGGCGGGGTACTCCCTGGACAGGGTGCCAATCCATTGCAGGGCACACACACATACACACACTCACACACCCAATCACACACTACGGGCAATTTAGGAACGCCCATTAGCCTAACCTGCATAACTTTGGACTGTGGGAGGAAACCGGAGTACCCGGAGGAAACCCACCAAGCACGGGGAGAACATGCAAACTCCATGCACACAGAGATGGGAATCGAGCCTGGCCGGGGAATCGAACCCTGGAGGTGCAAGGCGACAGTGCTAACCACTACCCCCGCGACGGTAATAACCATTCCAATTGGGTAACTACTGTAAGGTGTTTGTAAGGTGTTTCTGCTGGCCCCCACTCATTCTTCCATCTACATTTAAGCTTCCTACTGTCTCTCATTCACAAATGTAAATCTTCCATATGTCAGCTCCATCCTCTACCAATAGCCTGTAGCAATAGCAATAGCACTCCTCTCTCATCTCCAGTCCTAAGAACTCATGAATTCATGCTGACCTGAACGCCATATCAGTCTGGGTTTCAAACTAAACATAGCAAAAACATGCCTTGTTGAAGTCACCAATGATTTCCTGCCGGCTGCTGATGCTGTGATATTGCACAATTTTATTAAACCTCTTAGGTACTATTGACATCACTGGTATCCCTTTACCATTGATTGTTCACTCCATACCCCAATGACCACACCCAGTTTGTTCATCTCAAAAATGTAATTCTCAGTCTTTCCGTGTTAGCAGTGGTGTTCCCCAAGTCTCTGTCCTTGGCCCTCTTCTGTTCCTCATCTATGTTCTGCCCCTTGGTCACATCTTTAGGAAATTCAATATACACTTCTACTATTACACAGACAATACACAGCTCTATCTCCTCAAAAACCCAAACTTCATCCTTCTTCCCTCATATTTCACCAACTGCTTGTAATAAACAATTACAATGTAATTGACACATGACACAATTTTCAACCAGTTTTCGATTTTTCAAACGTTTGACTGAACATTGTAACCAGCGGAGCACCTGTGCTGTTTAAATGCTTTAAGAAGGGCAGGCGGGGGAAGAGAGCCGGCGTGCTCGTCAAGCTCCGACAGCGCGGCTTTAGAACTGCGCTGCCGAGTATACATCTGGCGAATCTCCGCTCTCTACCCAACAAAATGGACGAACTTTTCCTGCTCTCCAGGAAAAATAAGGACTTTTCAAACTCTGCCGCGCTGTGTTTCACGGAAGCCTGGCTGAATGAAGCCATTCTGGACAACGCGCTACACCTGCCGGGCTTCCAGCTGTTCAGAGCGGATCGCAACACAGAATCAACGGGGAAATCGCGAGGCGGCGGGACATGCTTTTACATCAACGAAAGTTGGTGTACAAATGTGACACCATTGAAGAAGATGTGCTGTCCTGATCTGTCTTGAGGCATATTTCATCAACTGCAAGCCTTTCTATTCGCCGCGGGAGTTTACCTCATTCATTCTTGTGAGTGTGTACATCCCTCCACAAGCGTGTGTGAATGCAGCATTGCAACAGCTGGCTGCTAAGATCACAGACACGGAGCAACAACACCCGGACTCTCTTACAATTATACTTGGGGATTTTAACAAAGCAAACCTCAAACGTGAACTGCCTAAATACAAACAGCACATTACGTGCCCCACCAGAGACAAAATACTTTGGATCACTGCTACACCACAATAAAGGATGCATATCTCTCCGTAGCCAGAGCAGCTTTAAGACTTTCTGACCACTGCCTGGTTCATCTTCTCCCAACCTATAGGCAAAAACTTAAATCTGCTAAGCCTGTAGTAAAGACAGTAAAGAGATGGACCAGTGAAGCAGAACAGGAATTACAGGCCTGTTTTGACTGCACTGATTGGAGTGTTTTTGAAGCTGCTGCCACCAATCTGGACGAGCTCACAGATTCTGTAAAATCCTACATCAGTTTCTGTGAGGACATGTGCATCCCTACCAGGACATTTTTAACATATAACAATGACAAACCATGGTTTACAGCAAAACTCAGACAGCTTCGTCAGGCCAAAGAGGATGCCTACAGGAGTGGGGACAGGATCTTGTACAACCAGGCCAGGAACACACTAACAAGGGCGATCAGAGCAGCTAAGAGGAGCTACTCTGAAAAACTGGAAAATCAGTTTTCTGCAAACGACCCTGCTTCAGTGTGGAAAGGCCTGAAAACCATCACTAACTACAAGACGCCATCCCCCAACTCTGTAGGGAATCAACAACTGGTTGATGACCTGAATGAGTTCTATTGTAGATTTGAAACTCCCAGTCTCACACCACACTCCTGTCCTGACCCTCTTTCTACACCACCATTATCACCTCTGACAACCACCCTCTATTCCCCCCCTGCACTCCAGGTCTGTGAAAAGGATGTTCGCCAGATCTTTCTGAAACAAAAGAGAAGGAAAGCTCCAGGCCCAGACGGCGTGACACCAACCTGTCTGAAATCCTGTGCTGACCAGCTGGCGCCCATTTTCACACAGATCTTCAACAGATCACTGGAACAATGTGAAGTGCCTATGTGCTTTAAACGTTCCACAATCATCCCCATTCCAAAAAAAACTAAAACCACAGGACTTAATGACTACAGACCAGTCGCCCTAACATCTGTGGTCATGAAGTCATTTGAAAGACTGGTGTTGGCCCATCACAGGACCCTTACTGGACCCCCTGCAGTTTGCTTATAGAGCAAACAGGTCTGTTGATGATGCAGTCAATATGGGACTGCACTTCATCCTTCAACATCTGGACAAAAAAGGGGCTTATGCAAGGGTCTTGTTTATAGGCTTTTCATCAGCTTTTAATACGATCATCCCAGCACTGCTTCAGACCAAATTAAACCAGCTCTCTGTTCATAGCTCTATCTGCAGCTAGTGAAACTGGGAAAATTCATGTCCAACAGTCACACCACCAATACTGGAGCCCCTCAGGGATGCGTTCTCTCCCCACTGCTCTTCTCCATCTACACCAATGACTGCACCTCCACAGACCCCAATGTCAAGCTCCTGAAATTTGCAGATGACACTACAATCATCGGCCTCATCCAGGACGGTGACGAGTCTGCATACAGAAGGGAGGTCGAGCAGTTGGCTGTCTGGTGCAGTCACAACAACCTGGAGCTGAACACGCTCAAAACAATGGAGATGATCGTGGACTTCAGGAGAAACCCACCTGCACTTCCCCCACTCAGCATCATGAACAGCACTGTGACGGCAGTGGAGTCATTCTGGTTCCTGGGCACGACCATCTCTTAGGACCTGAAGTGGGACATTCACATTGACTCCATTGTTAAAAAGGCCCACCAGAGGTTGTATTTCCTTCGCCAGCTGAAGAAATTCAACCTGCCACAGGAGCTGCTCACACAGTTCTACTCAGCCGTCATTGAATCCGTCCTGTGCACTTCAATAACTGTTTGGTTTGGCTCAGCTACGAAAGCAGACATCAGAAGACTACAAAGGACGGTTCGGACTGCTGAAAGAATTATTGGCACTCCCCTGCCCACGCTGCAAGAACCGTATATATCCAGAGTGAAGAACAGGGCACGGAATATCACTTTGGACCCCTCACACCCAAGCCACCTTCTTTTTGAACTTCTGCCGTCGGGTCGACGCTACAGAGTACCGAACACCAGGACAGTCAGGCACAAGAACAGTTTTTCCCCCAGGCAATCTACCTCCTTAACAGTTAAACATCATTCTAACGGTCAATAAATATATGTGCAATATTGTGTACAATACCATTGTGCAATATACTGTATAATACCACAGATTTCAGATATTTATGTAACTTATTTAAAAGTATCTCACACCGTACTCCATTTGATGTCAACCATTTAAATTATAATTTTTTTTTTTGCGTCATGCTGTTTTTGTCTTGTCATTTGTATTTTTTGTTCTGGAAGCTCCGTCACTAAAACAAATTCCTTGTACGTGCAAGCATACTTGGCAATAAAACTCTTTCTGATTCTGATTCTAATAAAACATGGTTTTCTAGCCACTTCCTCAAACTCCAAGGAGTTACTTTTGACAGCAGTTCATATTTTGAATCCCATATCAACAACATCTCCAGGTCATCTTTCTTCCATGTCTATAGAATTCCTAGCCTCTGCTCATCCCATAGCCCATAAACTGCCACCATTCTCACCTTATGCAATGTTTAATCAACTTTATACAGACTTTATACAGCCCGCCTCATAAGCTCATCCATAAACTACAACCTATTCAGAATTCTGCAGTCAATGATGAAGAACAGAAGGGAGCCAAGCACAGAGCCTTGGGGAACACCACTGCTGCTGTTGAGGCCCCCCACATGCCTTCACCCCGGCGCCGGGATACCACGAGGCCTGGATACAGCAGCAGCGTAAGACGCGCGTCAAGCCCCGGGTGAGGACCTCTCCCCCTCCGCCGCAACCAATAAATCTGTTTGGAACATCTACATGAATGTTAAAGTCTCCTACTACCAACACTTTGTCAGAGTTAACCAATAGGTCTGATACCAGATGTCCAAATTCTTTAAGAAAATCGCCATATGGCCCCGGGGGTCTGTACACGGTGGCCAGGGTAAAATATAGCAAGGGTTTATTACGTATTTCATTGAGTGCAACATTAATGATAAGCACTTCAAATGAATTAAACCTGGGCCTTATTTTCTGAGTAACAGTGAGTACATCATTGTAGATAGTGACGACACCACCACCGCGACCAATTAGACTGGGCTCGTGCTTATAGAAATATCCTGACGGAGTAGACTCATTCAGACCAAAATATTCATTTGGTTTAAGCCAGGTTTCCGTGAGACAGAGTGCGTCAAGGCAATAATCTGAGATAATTTCATTAACAATAAGTGCTTTAGGCGCAAGGGATCTAATGTTGAGTAGTCCAAACTTTAGAGGTGGATTTTGACTACTTATTTGGCCTTTTTCTGCTTTTATGGTTATCAGATTGTTTCGGGCAAATTTAACAAATTGATTCTTTTTTCTCACTATTCGGGGAACAGACACAGTTTCTATAGGACAAGCTATGTGTGTGCGTCTATCACTATGGTGAGTTGTGATGTGGCTAATATGTTTGGAATCTACGGTATGACTTACCGCCAGTCAGATGGTTCGTAGTGTCCTGGAGATGTTGTCAGAGAGGACCGCTGCCTCAGCTCTGCTAGGGTGCAGGCCATCAGTGTGGTAGAGCCTAGGACGCTCCCAGAAAACATTCCAGTTATCAACAAAGGGTAATTTCTGTTGTCGACACCAAGATTGTAACCATTCATTAAAGGCAAATAATCTACTGAACTTCTCGATTCCTCGCTGAAATGTGGGAAGCGGTCCAGATACGATGATCCTTGTCGTGGGTGATGTGCTGCCGACCTTCTCGACCAGGCTCCTGAAGTCCTTTTTTAAGATCTCCGTCTGCCTCAGCCTGGTGTCGTTTGTGCCGGCATGAAGAACCACAGCTCCGATGTTCTTCCTCAGGGCAGCAGGCACCTGCGCAGCAACATCAAGAACACGTGCACCAGGTAAACAGCGTGTGTGCACCTTACCTTTAGCCGTGGTAGCACGCACGTGACGAACGATGGAGTCTCCGATGACCAGCGTGTCGTGTGCCGTCTCGCGGAGAGGAGCGAAGCGGTTTCGGGCCGAGATCTCGAAGACGGGTGATGGCGGAGGGGGAGAGGTCCTCGCCTGGGGCTTGGCGCGCGTCTTCCACTGCTGTATCCAGGCCTCGTGGTATCCCGGCGCCGGGGTGAAGGAAACCTGGGCGGGCTGCGTCCTTGGTGTGTTGGACCTGGGCAGAGAAACACGTGGGGTTGAGATTGTAGGAGAATTTACCTGGGACAGGTGAGCGTCGGTCCGCGACGATTCCAGCATGGCTTTCCGCTGCTGTAGCCAGGCCAGCTTCACCTGTAGCTCGCGGATCAGCTTCTCCACGGCCTCCAGCTCCAAATCCACCGAGTGCAGCTCCAATGTCTCCTCACCTGGTGACACCGACATGGTGTCTAAAAACGGAAATAATCGGTGTGAAGAAGCGTTGTAGATGCGGTCATATTATTTCACCAGTTTTGACGCGTAGCTCTGGTTTAAAGTTTCACTCACACGACAGAAGTCCAATCTCTTTGTCTCTTGTAGTTTATTTTGTCAGCATCAAAGAATCAACACTTCATACAGTCATCTTGAGTAAATCGACTGTGATTACAACATCAGTTGCTGCATCTTGCAAATCTCTGACTTTTACAACAACCTATTTGCTGTATCTAATAAATTACAGTCTTAGCTTACATATATAACAACACTCTTGTTGTATGTCTCTACTTACGTGAGCTTACGGTTACAGCAACCTAGTTTTTGTATCTTACATTCTTAGCTTACCGGGAGCTCACGGTCAAATGCTTGTGTTTCCGTAGCCTTCTGCATCTAAACTGAACTCTCTATCATACGACAGTCATACAAATGCATGTAATAGTGGAATGGCATCACAGACCAACTTACGATTGTCAAAATGGATGCATAACTAAGAAATTTAAGGCTTATGGCTTATGTAACAAACTTAATGCTTAATGCTTTTGTAAGCATATTTAAATTAAATATGTTTGTGCACGCAGTAATATGACAGAAAACTATTAATCTTATCTTATAGAGATGGGGCAAGGAGAACAGAGTTGAGTCAAGGACAGGGTGATGTCACAGTAGCAAGGACATCTTAGATCGTGTGCAGTATGAACTCAAATGAACTCTAGATAGGTTGCCATCTTAGGTCTGAGATGCTTAGGTCGCCATCTTAGAAGTGAGATGCTTAGTGGACAGAGTGTACTTTAGAACATATGATGTAATCTTTGCACCCAAAAGCACCTGAACTCAAATGACCTCTAGATATGCTTAGTGGACAGAGTGTACTTTAGAACATATTATGTGATCTTTGTACCCAAAAGCACCTGACAAGGGAAAGTCCCTGGACATGATGTAATGTCAGCTGACTCATGGGGTGATCTTAACTGTGAGGTCAAGTTAAAGGAACACAGACAAATAACCAAAATGTATAAGAAAAATAAGCGCCACACCTATATATTTAAAATAAACAAAGTGAAAAGGTAATGGAAAGTTATTTGCAAAAAAAATAAGTTATAATGGGAAAAATATGGAGTCAGATGACGAGTTATATGATGTAACGAAACAGGGTAGAGGAAAGCATGATTGTAATGGGTTAATAATTTGGTAAGAGATGTACAGAGGAGGGGACAAGGTGAGCTCCCCTCCCCTTGAAAAAACTGTATAAAAAGGCATGTACGGCACTGCCAGATCAGTCTGTCCTTGGTGATGGCTGGATTCATAACCTAGGCTGGCTCACTTTGTTTTTATTGCTGCAATAAAAACTTATCCTTACTTCATCTAGATCTGCAAGGAGTCCGAAGTCTTTCTTTGATTTCTTTTACTAAAAGTTACAGTATTTGGTTAATCTTTTAAATTAGGGCAACTTCAGTGTGGGGAGAATAAAAAATCCACCACATTTATTGGTGACCTCCGACTGTGATTGCCTTCATGGAGGGCTCCTCCGGTGACCGGGACCAGCGTGACCTGACAGACCATCAACTGGCGCCATTATAGAATAAGAAATCAGGAGGGGGCAAATAGTTTTTCACACCACTGTATGTATATATATATATATATATATATATATATATATATATATATATATATATATATATATAAAACATATACACACACACACAAACACAGTACAGATACACACCCAGGTATCGGATCGGTACTCGGTATCGGCCGATACCCTGAGCCCAAGTATCGGAATCGGTATCGGGAGGGAAAAAATGGTATCGGAACATCTCTAGTTAGGAGTGCGTGCTTCCAGCTGGAGGAGGTAACTCCTAAGGTATATTGAACACAATTTTAAAGTTGCCAAAATTGATAAATTGAATTGATAAATTAATTGCTATATTTACATTAATTGCTACATTTTTATTATTATATAAAAGACTGGATGAAGTAACGAAACATTAGGAGATCTCCATTTTGTTTTATTTTTGTGTCATTTTTTGTTTTATATTTTCTTTATTATTTTATAAGTTGTGTGATATCTGAGGTAACGCCACTGTGTTTGGGCTAGAGCCCGTATGTGAGGAATCGCCAACAAGTGGGACTGGACCCAGATGGTAAAAATTCCTGCAAATCACTAAATAGGGAACTTTATTCGTTACCCAGACGTGGCAGGTGGTAAAAAAGTCCTGTAGCAAGACGCTGAGTATAGAACTCACTGATTTGTGAGCTGGTACTAAGACGCGGAATTGGGCAGGTGCTTTTCAGGTGTTTTTTAGACATTGTGAAAAAGTCCTGTAGGTGGTTGTGCTGTAATCTCGAGTCCTAGGGCTAGAACCCAGTTGTGTGAGGTATCGCTAGGAGCAGTACTGCAATCAAGTTTCCTAGTGCTAGAACCCATATATATATATATATGAGGTATCGCTAGGGAACGAAAGGTGATTGCTATTTGAAAATTCCTACAGGTGGTATTGAAGTTTTCTCGGCCCAAGTTGTGTTGTGTGATAAATTGTTATATTGTTAAAAATTGTTTCGAGTACTCAAATTCTTTAAATTTTTGTAAAGAGTACTTGTGCCGTGTGTCGATTGTACGTCTTGTATGTGTGTCTTTTAAATGTGTGTGTGTATTATACTTATGTGTAAAGTCTTTTGTTGAATTTATGTGTATGTGTAAAATATAATGTATAGATAATAAGAGATACGGCATTAGAGATAGCCTAATAAGTAGATAGAGGAATCCTAAAACAGCTTTTTTGGATTTTTTGACTTGCCATAATTAATAATAAGGATAAATAATAGTGTATAAAATAATAGCATAGAAGTGATATCTTTTAATACTATAATATTATACAGTGGTGTGAAAAACTATTTGCCCCCCTCCTGATTTCTTATTCTTTTGCATGTTTGTCACACAAAACGTTTCTGATCATCAAACACATTTAACTATTAGTCAAAGATAACACAAGTAAACACAAAATGCAGTTTTTAAATGAGGGGTTTTATTATTTAGGGAGAAAAAAAATCCAAACCTACATGGCCCTGTGTGAAAAAGTAATTGCCCCCTGAACCTAATAACTGGTTGGGCCACCCTTAGCAGCAATAACTGCAATCAAGCGTTTGCGATAACTTGCAACGAGTCTTTTACAGCGCTCTGGAGGAATTTTGGCCCACTCATCTTTGCAGAATTGTTGTAATTCAGCTTTTTTGGAGGGTTTTCTAGCATGAACCGCCTTTTTAACGTCATGCCACAACATCTCAATAGGATTCAGGTCAGGACTTTGACTAGGCCACTCCAAAGTCTTCATTTTGTTTTTCTTCAGTCATTCAGAGGTGGATTTGCTGGTGTGTTTTGGGTCATTGTCCTGCTGCAGCACCCAAGATCGCTTCAGCTTGAGTTGACGAACAGATGGCCGGACATTGTCCTTCAGGATTTTTTGGTAGACAGTAGAATTCATGGTTCCATCTATCACAGCAAGCCTTCCAGGTCCTGAAGGAGCAAAACAACCCCAGACCATCACACTACCACCACCATATTTTACTGTTGGTATGATGTTCTTTTTCTGAAATGCTGTGTTACTTTTACGCCAGATGTAACAGGACACACACCTTCCAAAAGTTCAACTTTTGTCTTGTGGGTCCACAAGGTATTTTCCCAAAAGTCTTGGCAATCATTGAGATGTTTTTTAGCGAAATTGAGACGAGCCATAATGTTCTTTTTGCTTAAAAGTGGTTTGCGCCTTGGAAATCTGCCATGCAGGCCGTTTTTGCCCAGTCTCTTTCTTATGGTGGAGTCGTGAACACTGACCTTAATTGAGGCAAGTGAGGCCTGCAGTTCTTTAGATGTTGTCCTGGGGTCTTTTGTGGCCTCTCGGATGAGTTGTCTCTGCGCTCTTGGGGTAATTTTGGTCGGCCGGCCACTCCTGGGAAGGTTCACCACTGTTCCATGTTTTTGCCATTTGTGGATAATGGCTCTCACTGTGGTTCGCTGGAGTCCTAAAGCTTTAGAAATGGCTTTATAACCTTTACCAGACTGATAGATCTCAATTACTTTTGTTCTCATTTGTTCCTGAATTTCTTTGGATCTTGGCATGATGTCTAGCTTTTGAGGTGCTTTTGGTCTACTTCTCTGTGTCAGGTAGCTCCTATTTAAGTGATTTCTTGATTGAAACAGGTGTGGCAGTAATCAGGCCTGGGGTTGACTACAGAAATTTAACTCAGGTGTGATAAACCACAGTTAAGTTATTTTTTAACAAGGGGGGCAATCACTTTTTCACACAGGTCCATGTAGATTTTGAGTTTTTTTCTCTCTTAATAACGTAAAACTTCATTTAAAAACTGCATTTTGTGTTCAATTATGTTATCTTTGACTAATAGTTAACGGTTTTTGATGAGCAGAAACATTTAAGTGTGACAAACATGCAAAAGAATAAGAAATCAGGAAGGGGGCAAATAGTTTTTCACACCACTGTATATATATATAAGTGTGGTTATGGTACACACTGTTAGATATAGAATTCACTGTGACATAAGCTTCCTCTGTGACACGAAAGTGGTACATGTGTTGAATGTGCCAGCATAGTAGTATTATAAAATATTAATTTCTTTGGATAAATGTACATATGCACAGCAACATATTAGTTATTGAAGATAAGCTTAAGTAAGATATAAAAGGTACCTTTACGTGTTGTGTAGTCGATGACACAATACTAATAATAATAAACATAGTGCATAAAGTAATAAATGCACCTAGGTTACACATAAAACAAATATTAAATATAACAAATGGAGGAGATCAGATGATAAGTGGAGTTAGAGAAATTAACGGAGATGAGCAGATAAGAGAAGAAGGAGTTTTAACTAAGCGCAAACGGGAGTTTAGAATTTTGGAGTCAGATCAGAGTGAAAGATATAGATGTTTATTTAATAATCCAGGAAAGGAATTACTTTTAGAAAAAGAGTGTGACATGGGAGAGTGGATACTTAGGTGCTCACTAATACCCGACATGTTAGATCCAGACGGCAACACACACACACACACACACTTTATTACTTACATTTCAGAATGGAGAAATTAGTTTTTTTGTTGGATTAGTTCCTAGAGAAATTCATTTAAAAGTAATAAATAGTACGATAGAATTTGGAGGAATAAGTGGACCCCCCTCCGCTTCCTTGTTTAACTCCGCTCATTTCACTGCTGCAAGCATACCCAGATTTTGATATACTGTATTGTGTTTAGAAGAATGCGCGGGAGGTTGGAAAGTAAAAAGATAAAGACTAATAAGAGCAGACGCAGGTCCGGTAGTGCTGAGTCGTATGTGGGTTGTTAATAACAATAGCGAATTTGTGTTAATAACTGTGGGACCAGACGGGAGAATAATTTTTCAGACCTGTGACAAAATAGTTACGCCTCTGATATTAACAACAGTGGAAAATTAATGCTTAAAAAACATATAGGAAAAAAACAGCTGTTAAAGATCGGCAGCAGTCATAAAGTACACAGAAAGAGTGCTATAGGGAAGAGGCACAGGAATTCACACTATAAATCAAAACAGAAGTGTGTAATGGTGAAGCTATTCTGCTGTAAATAAAAAAAAAAGAAAGAAAACTGCATGGCCAATGCCAGCGACACCTGCAGGCACAATTATAGTTAAACATAAAGAATATTTAAAAAATATTAGAAAGTGCATGATAAAATGGCATGACAGGACATGAGGAGAATTGCAATGGCTTAAAGACAGAACCTTTAAAGAAGAGTAAAAGAATTAAAAAAGAAGTAAAAAAAATAAAATATAATGCTCAGATACAAAACTAAAGAGAAGGGTAGAAAGGGAATGATTAAATTAGGACCAAAGCTAGAAATTGTAGAATGGTTTGAAAATAAAAGAAAAGAAAATAAGAAAAAGAGACAAATTGAAGAATAACAAAAAACAGTCAGAAAAGAAGGATCAGAAGTCAGAAGGGAGTGAAGACAGGAAAATAAATAAATAAATAAAATTTTTAATAATAATAATTTAATAATAAAAAATAAAAAAAACTTAGAATTAGATACACCACCTGTACCCACTACAGGAAGCTGCTGAGTCAATTGCAACCCAGTTATACACAATACAACTGGGGGAAAGAAAAAAAAGGTAAAATGGAGGAATGAAAAGGCCAAGCTCAAGCAGCAGTAATGGTGCCTGAAAATCAGACACCACCACCCTCTGCTGGACCAGTACAGCAAACACAACAACCAACAGCAGCTAAAACCCCTCCAACTTATGTGCACCCTGGAAACCAACAAGTACAAAATCAACTTATGAGGTGGGAAGGACAGGGCCCCAGACCTTATGGAGGCAAGGGACAAAAGGGAATCATACCAACAGCAAGCAAGAAGACAACAATTCAGAATGAATGCCCCAGGATAAATGGGCCCGAATACTCAAGACATGCAGTGCTGGCAGTGTGGAGGAGCAGGACATGTTAGAAGAAACTGCCCACAAGTGGCATGGGAAATTCAAAATGGACTCCAACCTCAAAGACCATATGGAGCAGGACAGGCACCTCAAGGTGGAACTGGAACATGGACACAAGGACAACCCCAAAATCAAGGGGCAGGTCCATGGATGGGACAACAAAACCACGAATTGAAGCCCAGAGGAGCCAGAAAGGGAGCAGGTGCAGTACGTCTCAACAAGGCATCCACAAAAAGAACCAACTGTAATGGTATCTATAAATAAAATGACACAGGTGCCACATACACATGTATAGGGCATGAAGGCTCACAGCTCCCTCCCTCAAGCAATACGATAAAAACCACAGCTTCTCCGGACTATCACAGATATTGCACTTCACAGAGCCCCAAATAATAACATTAGAAGACACCACCATAGCAGCACCTTTACTATTTTCAACTACTACTCCAGTCAATTTGCTGGGAAGAGATTTGTTGTGTAAACTGAAGGCAAAAAATTCAATGTAACACTAAAGGACTGTGTGTAACAATAGGACAGTTCTTACAGATTACTGAGAAACAAAACAACTCAGATACAGTATACTGGCTACTGTGCGAGGGCAAAGGAGCTCACCATGCACAGAGTTTATGGGAAGAATGGATTATGCAATGACGACCAGATTGCAAAAGAGTAACTTTACCATTGCACTGTACCATGCACTACAACCAAGGAAGTCAAGATGAAGAATATGCACAATTATGGTCAGATGTGATGGAGAACACAGTCTCTGACGTGATACTTGGAAACATAATTGTAGGTGCTCCAGGAGCAGCCATCACTGTGCACCTGACTGAACAAATGGAACACTGGCATCAAGTATCCCCACATTTATTTATTAGTGGGGGAAAAGACACAACCCAAAGAATTAGGACTGATGATCAAACAAGCAGGTGAAGTAACTGATTGGGAACAAACCTCCGATCCTTCTGTACATATTTCACGAGATCAAAGATTTTTGAAGATAACATTTTTAGGAATAGATAGAATGAGGGCTACACACACAGAAATAGATGGGAACATGACGTTGTCAACACACCCTCAGAGGGGGATGTGTAACATGCCGTTGTCATCGCACACACAAATGTTAGTTAAGATGTTAGGGCAGATAGATGAAAAAGAATTAGCATTGGAAGAAGAATTACTGAAAACAAATCCCAGAAATACTATGGACAAAACATTCCACAGATGTAGGAGTAGTCAGGTCTGGAGGACAAGCTTTAATATAAGTAAGACCAAATGCAACATTGCCTTGTCAAAGATAATACCCACTGACACCTCAAGCTATAGCAGGGATTAAACGGTATAGATGGCTTATTAGAAGCTGGAGTATTAACGCCTACTAAAAGTCCTTGCAGGACTCCTATATTTCCTGTCAAGAAGCCCAACTCAGATAAATGGAGACATGTGTATGACTTACAAGCCATAAATCAAATTGTAGTAGCAGAATTGCCTATAGTACCTGATTCACACACATTGTTGTCCAATACACTAGAAGATACACAGTAGTACACTGATTAGTGCTCAGCCTTTTTAGTAAGCAGACTTGTTAGAAGTCCTGACCATACTAGCTGAAAAATGGACATAAAGTTAGCAGAAAAAAAGTTGCACTTTTGTAAACAGAAGGTAGAATATCTAGGCATGGTAGGATTTAGTAGGGACTGGATATGTGACTTTGCATTAAAAACATCACACTTGACAGCAAAAGACAAAGTAGCTGAACAAGAAAAAATAGTGCAGTGTTAGGATGGACACCTGAAGCACTAGAAGCTTTTGAACAGCTAAAAAGAAAACTCTGTACAGTATCAGCACTTGCTAGCTCAGAGTATAATAAACCATTCCACCTGTATGTCTC
The DNA here is from genome assembly GCA_030522415.1 of Channallabes apus. Classification (NCBI taxonomy): domain Eukaryota; kingdom Metazoa; phylum Chordata; class Actinopteri; order Siluriformes; family Clariidae; genus Channallabes; species Channallabes apus. The sequence continues at coordinate 23,909,245 of CM060104.1, forward strand.
AGAGCGTGGCGGTTTTGCCACAGGGGTTCTGACTCAACAACAAGGTCCTAGCAAACAACCAATTGCATATTATAGTACAGCGCTTGATAATATTGAAAAAGGCATGCCTCCCTGCTACCGAGGAGTGGCAGTGGCAGCATTTGCTTATGAGAAAGCAACATCAATTACTATGGGACGTCCAGTAACGCTGTATACCACCCACACATTACACTCACTCCTGACCAGTCCATACTTTGTATTTACAAATACTAGAAGAACAGGATACGATGTAATACTCTCTGCACCTGAATTGACCATACAAAGGTGTCAGGCTGTAAATCCAGCAAATCGTTTAATGACCCCAGCAGAAGGAGATCCCCACGATTGCCATCTAGTGTCAGCAGAATATCTAAAGACACGCCAAGATTTAGGAGAACCAACCTCTGTCACATCCAGATTGCACATTTTTTGTAGATGGGTCATGTTTTAGAGATAGGGACAGCAATAAATCAAGGCTAGCCATATTTAAATGTACAGCACATAAAAAAGATAGTACTTTCGTTAGAGACGGAGATGAAGCAGCAAAGAAAGCACCAGTAAATCAGAATAAATATTATGCCAGAAACAGTAGCGTAACCAAAACCTTGTCCGCAGAGAGATAATGAACCAAGGTCACCAGAATCAAGCACTGGTTCTGATGAGGAACCTGACTCAAGTCCAGAGTCAGAAAGAAAGAAAGGTTATTACTTGTACCAGAAGACTATGCGCCACCCACACCAGATTTAACCTTACCAGCAGACATGCAGACAGCAGCATCAGGAGAAGAGATTTGTAAGTGGCTCGCCAGAGGAGCAACAAAAAATAATGATACTAATGTGTTACGAAGTGCAGATGGCGTTTTGTAGCTCCACAAAATTTTCTTGTAACCCTGATAAGACAAGTACATGGGAATGATCACTTAGCAAGAGGGGAAGTGATAAAAAAGAATCCAAAAGGAATGGTGGTCGCCTTATCTAGGTCCTATGGTTCATCGTACATTATCACAGTTTTGCGAGATCTGTGGTAGATTTAACATTGGAAAGCACTTCACATCGCCAATAGGACACATCCCAGAGCCAGATGGGCCGTTCAGGCATATAATGTTCGACTATGTGGACATTGCTGAACCTAGGATACAAGGAAAACGATACATCTTAGTGGTCGAAGACAGGTTTAGCAGATGGGTAGAAGCTGTAGTGACGGCTAAGGAAGATGCAAGGGCAGTAGCAAAATTCTTGTGTAGAGAAGAGATACCAAGATTTGGAATTCCAGACACAATCAGTTCAGACAATGGAAAACACTTCACAAATAAGATAGTACAGAAAGTAACTCAGTGGTTAAACATCAATCATAGGTTTGGATGTGTGTATTACCCCAATATCAGGGGATGGTAGAGAGAGTGAATGGAGTTCTAAAAATGAAATTGGCTAAAATATGTGCAGATACAGGTATGAATTGGTTCCAAGCTTTGCCGTTAGTCTTAATGGGCATGAGATCGCAAACTAACTGCAACACGCATCTAACCCCGCAAGAAATGCTTTCTGGCAGACCTATGCTTACTTCCTTTACTCGCGGGCCCTATAAAGGCCCCACCCTCGAACAACTGCAAAGTGAACTTGATCATTATGTGAAACACTTATCTGAAATGCACAAAGTTATTTCCCAACAGGTTAAGGGAGATACAATACATGACAACACCAGACAGAGAGCAGCTGATCAAGCTGAGGACACCGAGGCAGAGGACATAGACGAGGGAACTGTACTGCCTGGTGATTGGGTGTTTATTCGAGTGTTCAAAAGAAGATGGAACCAAGCGAGAAGGGAAGGACCATACAAGTTGGTGTTGGCAACTCCAACTGCTGTGAAAGTTAAAGGTAAAGACGTATGGTACCATTTAAATCATTGTTGCAAGGCACCAAATCCGGACCAGGTAAGAGACAGGGCGCCCCAGGAGGACACTGAGTCTCCAAGAGCAGGACCTTCAGGTTTGCAATCAGATTCTCAGAGAGACGACGAAAGACCTAGACAACAAGCACCAGATCCATATGAACACACTGAAGGGTTACCGTGGATAGAACAGGAAGAACAAGGCTACTGGCCAGAGTTGCCTCATGAAGTTATACAAGACTGGGAAGCTGAGCATGAAGAAGAGGAAGCAGAGGCAGAACAAGCCGGACCGTCTCACAGAACAAGAGCCCAAGTTAGACAGCGAGAAGACAAACGTACTAAAATAGAAACAGCACGGAGACAGTTAGAAGCTGATACTGGCTCAGAAAGTCATTAAATTATTTAAACCAACTACAGTAGAGAGAACATACCCAACAAAAAACACTCCAAGAAATATATTGTGTAGATTATTTGGCCATAGACCCACGTGTCACCGTTGTGATCCAAATGGAGAAACCATCCTTTTATTGCCCCCTAAAAGACAGAAGGAAATCCATGGTTATAATAATATCTCTAATGACTGCCCTAATTGATGGTAGGGCCGCCAGAAGTGAGAAGATCAAATCAAAATGGAACACTGAAAAGAAACAAATACGTTGCGTACTAGCTACAATAACTAGAGCAAGAATGGTAGCTGGCTTAACAATGTGGGAAAGAACAGGAAATTGAGAAGGAACTTTTCAGATAGAGGTAGACAAGTCACGACCCCAAGAAGAACAAGTGCGAATTTATGTAGAAATAGAGAAAACTCCTGGATCAAAAATGATGATTGCGTTAGATGGATTGATTGAGGCAATACCAAAGTCCAATGAGTGGTGTGCATTTAATAAGTCAGCAAACGGTAAAATACAAGGAGTTTGCCTAGTACGACTGCATTTGCATGGTTGTACAGCAAAAATACCAGGCTAACCTAGCGTATCAGATGCTGAGTCAGCAACCTATGTAACGATAATTCCAGAAATAATAAAACAGGTACCTGGAAACAAAAAGAATCTGACCAAACATGGAAAAATTATGTTCTACCAATGGATGAAATTCACTGCTGACTCCTTAACAAAAAGGACTGCATAGTGTGTCATGATAGAAGTAATAAGCCCCCAAAAGTGGTAATAACACAAGGAACAAGGGAATGTATAGATGATCCAGAATATAGTGAATGACGATTATGCCCTATCAGCTGTCTCTTACATTCAGCTGCAGTAGATTACGGTCCAGAATGGATGCAGAATATAAGTAAATGCACATATCAACCTGTAGAAACAATAGATGCTGTCCAACGAGAAATAACACCTGTTTAACAGACCTATTCTCTATGCATCTATTCAGATGGAAGTATAGAAGAAGGAAATCGATCATCAAGTTGCAACGAAACACAGCTAGCAGCAGGTTTTTCCATAGAAATGAGACAGATATGCGACAATAAAACAAACAATATGTCATGTAGTGAGACAGTCAAAGTACGACAACCAGACTTGAGAAACTAGGTACAATTGCTCTGATAGTGTTAGGAGCCCTACTCATTGTACCATGCTGCTTTATCCCACTGGCTAGAGCAAGTATTCATAAAATGGTAAGACAGTATACAGTTGTTCTGGAATATCACGAACAGATGACACCATATGAGGATGAGGAGGAGGAGTCCATTTACATGCAAATGAACTGAAAAATGACCAATCACTCCACATGATGGACAATTGACTATATACATATTGATCACATGTATATTGAAAAGTATCTAGTGTAACAGTATATTTTAATCCAACACATTTGATCCATGTTTTAAGTAACTAGATCAGAGAGAAAGTAGTATCAGTAGAAGAAGTATGTTTTGTATTTTGTTTCTATGTTTGTGTCTTGTTTCTGCTATACACGTATGTATTGCAGGAAGGAACCTGTACCAGACCCAAGGTGGATAGTTTCCTGTACAATCTGCTGTAATGCATGGAAAGAAGTGATGGAAAAGACCCCAACGAAAAGATGGGCAGAGTTGAGACATAATCTGGTTGATGGGCATCCACAATACGCTATAGGGGACAAGGAATTCATCACCAATGCCAACGTCTTGACAAAGGACTTCAAATGGATCAAAGCAAGGACACAGTAGACTTCCAACCTTGACATGAGCACAAGACTTCGTCTAGAAACAACTTCATATCAGCTTGGGAGACATCTGAAGCTAAGCATCTATAGAGGAATTGGGATCGAAGAAGATTGGGCTGCATATGATACCAGTGGAATAGTTGAATTTGAAGATGTGTACATGGCAGCAACTAAGACCATAACCAAAGTAATGTTGGAGGATGAATCTTATGGAGAGATACACCGATATCCCTGCAACGTGTGCTGGATGCTCTTCCGAAAGCAGATGAACCGTGGTTAGACTTTTTGTGCTTAGAGACGAGCAGAATAAACCGAATTCCACTATCACAGCTGGGGAACTTTAAGGACCTGTATGTAATCGAATCAAGTGATGAGGATCATATGACATGGACTGAAGAGGGGACTGAAAATCTTGACACAACATCCTTAATCTACAGGGACCCTAACGGACTGCTTAAATGGCTTTGATGGCTTCAAATGTTTTTGACATATGTGTTATATTAGTATAGGGGATGAGGTCCTGGTGATGAATACACTGTCGAGCAAAAAAGCTGGCAAGGTGTCGAATTTTTCCTTCTGAATTGGCTGTAGGAGGAGGTTTTTTCACCCACCTCTGGACTCATCATATTATAACCATTGCATCCTAATTATATTCCCATCTATATGTTTATGCTTTTATTTACTCATTTTCGATTGTCTTTCCTAAATTGGTAGTTTGGTGAGGAGGTAATATGTAAGGTTTAGGTTTAAATGTAATATGTAAAGTTTAGGTTTAAAGGTAATACGTAAGGTTTAGGTTTCTTTAATTACATTTAAATTTAGGTAATATGTAAGATTTATTTGAATTTCTTTTAATTTGATTTAAAATTTTCCCTAATATAGCTTAAGGTTAATAGGTTTATTTCTTTGTAAGGTTAATAGTTCAAGGTTTATTTCTTTGTTTTTTCTTATTCTGTGAGGTTTGATATTAATCTGTAAGGTTTATTTCTTCTTTCTGTACTAATATGTAAGGATAATGTTCATAAGTTAGTAATTAAGCGTTATTTTCTTTTTCTTTATTTTCCTTTATGCTATTTTATGTGACTTAAAAGTCACAGAGGGGGAAATATGTAAGCATATTTAAATTAAATATATTTGTGCACGCAGTAATATGACAGAAAACTATTAATCTTATCTTATAGAGATGGGGCAAGGAGAACAGAGTTGAGTCAAGGACAGGGTGATGTCACAGTAGCAAGGACATCTTAGATCGTGTGCAGTATGAACTCAAATGAACTCTAGATAGGTTGCCATCTTAGGTCTGAGATGCTTAGGTCGCCATCTTAGAAGTGAGATGCTTAGTGGACAGAGTGTACTTTAGAACATATGATGTAATCTTTGTACCCAAAAGCACCTGAACTCAAATGACCTCTAGATATGCTTAGTGGACAGAGTGTACTTTAGAACATATTATGTAATCTTTGTACCCAAAAGCACCTGACAAGGGAAAGTACCTGGACATGATGTAATGTCAGCTGACTCATGGGGTGATCTTAACTGTGAGGTCAAATTAAAGGAACACAGACAAATAACCAAAATGTATAAGAAAAATAAGCGCCACCCCTATATATTTAAAATAAACAAAGTGAAAAGGTAATGGAAAGTTATTTGCAAAAAAAATAAGTTATAATGGGAAAAATATGGAGTCAGATGACGAGTTATATGATGTAACGAAACAGGGTAGAGGAAAGCATGATTGTAATGGGTTAATAATTTGGTAAGAGATGTACAGAGGAGGGGACAAGGTGAGCTCCCCTCCCCTTGAAAAAACTGTATAAAAAGGCATGTACGGCACTGCCAGATCAGTCTGTCCTTGGTGATGGCTGGATTCATAACCTAGGCTGGCTCACTTTGTTTTTATTGCTGCAATAAAAACTTATCCTTACTTCATCTAGATCTGCACGGAGTCCGAACTCTTTCTTTGATTTCTTTTACTAAAAATTACAGTATTTGGTTAATGTTTTAAATTAGGGCAACTTTAGTGTGGGGAGAATAAAAAATCCACCACACTTTACTAATGAATAGAACAAGGTAGAATAAATGAAATAACAAAAAATTAAATAAAATAAAATAAACACAACAACAAATTCACAACAAGCACGATATGGCACTTACATTCCAGCCCCTAATTGACAGGCATGGAGACTGACAATTACAATTTTGTGTATTTTTTTTTTGATAAAGCCATGAATCAAACATTCTTAACCTTCTAAAACGTTTTAAATCTTTTAAGTGTGTAATATTTATCTCAGGTGTTTATATTTGTTTATATTTATACAAGTCTATCTGAGTCTCCAATAACTACTGGACTCCATTTTACATCAACTATTATAACATCAATTAACATCAACTATTATAGCTGAACCTAACACATAACACTGTATAAATGCAGATAATTTCCTGCTATCTGTTTCACCCAGATGAGGATGGGTTCCCTGTTGAGTCTGGTTCCTCTCAAGGTTTCTTCCTATTACCATCTCAGGGAGTTTTTCCTTGCCACTGTCGCCCTCGGGCTTGCTCACCAGGGACTATCTGAACATTTTGATTCACACACATTCACATTCCATACAAACTTAAATAATTATTTTGAATATGTAAAGCTGTTTTGAGACAATGTCAATTGTTAAAAGCGCTATACAAATAAAACTGAATTGAATTGAATTTAATTGAATATTTGCATGTCAAATTTCATAACATATTACCACACATTTAACAGTCCATTTCACATATGAGGCTCAGCTTGTCGATGGGTCTTTCCAGAGTGTTGGTCTTAGTTTTAACTAACACACGTCTCACAAGCCCCCTTTTGTCGGGAAACACTTTCGTGATTCTTCCCATGACCCATGAATTTCTTGGAGAAGACTCGTCAATTATTAAAACTATATCTCCAATCGAGAGTTGTTGTTTTTTTAAACCATTTTTGCCATTCCTTGTGCAAGGGCAAGTATTCACGCACCCATCGCTTCCAGAGCAGGTCTGATAGGTGCTGAATCTGCTTCCACCTGCGACGTGCATAGATGTCTTCCTTTTTGAAAAGTCCAGGGGGCAGGTTTGGCTGTTTTTTCATCAGCAGCAGGTGGTTAGATGTCAGAGGTTCCAGATCTGTGGGATCTTCCGAGACAGTAGTGAGGGGTCGGTTATTCATTTTCGCTTCTACTTCACACATGAATATATGCAGGCTCTCGTCAGTTAATGTTTGTTCTTTCAGTACTGATCTCAAGATCTTTCTAACTGACCTGATCTGTCTTTCCCATATTCCGCCAAAGTGAGATCCAGAGGGCGGGTTAAATGTCCACTGTATGTTCCTTTGAGTGAGGAAGCTTTCAATTCGTGACTGATTTCATTGCTGAATCGCCTCGCGCAGTTCAGTCTCAGCGCCTACGAAGTTTGTTCCATTGTCACTTCGCATCACTGACACCTGACCTCTCCTGCTTATAAAGCATCGCATGGCATTCACACAAGAGTCTGTGTCAAGCGAATGAGCGATTTCAATGTGCACGGCTCTTGTTGTCAGACAAGTGAAGAGTATGCCATATCTTTTAACATTACTTCTGCCACGTTTGACCTCGAAGTGTCTGAAGTAGTCTACTCCCACATTAGTAAAGGGTGGGTGGTCTGGTATTATTCTGTCGATTGGCAATTCTGACATTTGTTGCTCACATGCTTTAGCTCTAGACTTCCTGCATATCACACACCTGGAGAGAAACTGTCTTACGAGTGAGTTAGCAGTCGGAATCCAGTATTTCTGCAATTCTGAAAGCATGTAATTTCTGCCACTGTGTCCTATCTTGTCATGAACGTCTCTTAATATTAACGTTGTGATATGTGAGTCTTTAGGTACAATGAATGGGTGTTTAACGTGGTCTGGCATTGCGGACCTGCCGAGACGTCCTCCGACTCTCAGCAATCCATCCTGTAGTACTGGGTCCAGTTTGAACAAGCAACTGTTTCTTTTTACAGATGCCTTGCGTTTTTGCTGTGTGGGAATTTCCTATGTGAATTCTTCTGCTGCTTTACCCTTTTGCAATGTGAGAATTTCTTCCTTAAAATTTTGTCTTTGAGTAAATTTAATGATTTCGTTTTCTGCTCTTGTTAGGTCTTGAACTGTTAGAGACTTGTGATTTTTTGTCTTTGGGTTATCTACTTGTGTTTTGACCCTTTCTGTTTTTTGTTTGAGCATGTCTCTGATGAGAAGGATCCAGGCAACGGATCTTTTTAACTTGTGCCAATCAGAGTGATGATTAATCAATTTACTCACTGCGTCTGCGCATTTTGTAACGCTCAAAATATTCACTAAAGCTGAGAGCTTAATTTCATCATCATTTTCTTTTATTGATGTGTCATGAATATTTTCAGGCCATTTGCACTCTGCTTCTTTGAGAAAGGAGGGACCATGGATCCAGTTAACATTTTTCATGAACTTTTCACATGATGCCCCCCTGGAGGCAGAGTCAGCTGGGTTTTTTGAGGTATTAACGTACCTCCATTGCTGTGACTTGGTTGACTCTCTTATAATGACGATTCTGTTGGCCACAAAGGTTTTAAAACGAAGTGTTTCATTATCAATGTATCTCAAAACAGTTGTACTGTCAGTCCAAAACATAGAGTCCAGCAATTTCAATTCTAGCTGTTCTTTCAACATTTTGTCATTTTTTACAGCGATCACTGCCGCAGTCAGTTCCATTCGTGCAATGGTGGTTTGTTTCAGGGGTGCTACACGGGAATTCCCCATCATGAATGCACAATGTGTAAGTCCATCAGCGTTTACTAACCTGAGGTATGAGACAGCTCCGTATCCCATTTCACTTGCATCCGAGAAGTGGTGGAGTTGTGCTGTAGCTGTAACTCCGAAGTCGGCTGGTTTTATGCATCTTGCTACGCTGAACTCGGACAGTCTGTGCAGCTCTTGCAGCCAGGTTTTCCATGCCATTGCATGCTGCTCAGGAATGTCATCATCCCAGGCTAGTTTTTCTTTACATAACTGTTGCATTAGAGTTTTGGCTGGCAGTATCACAGGCGCGAGAATCCCTAAGGGGTGATAAATCGAACTGATGATTGACAAGATTCCTTGTCTTGTCACAAGTCGTTCCTTTAAACTAATCTTAAACTTGAACATGTCTGAGTTAATGCACCACAGCACCCCCAGAGCTCTCTCAATGGGCAGTGCATCTTTACTCAAGTCTAAGTCTCTCATGTCTTTGATCCTTTCGCTCTCGGGAATGACAGTCAGTAGAGCACGGCTATTGCTTGCCCATTTAGTGAGGTTAAACCCTCCGCTTGCACAGAGACTTGTGAGATCATTGTATAGGGCGACTGCTTGGTCATGACTCGAAAAGGGTTTCAGGCAGTCATCTACATAAAAGTTTTTAAGCACCGTATTGACTGCCACAGCAGGTGCATTGCTGCGGTTTTCTTCTGCTGTCTTTCTGAGGGCGAAGTTAGCAATACTAGGCGACGATTTTGCACCGAACAGATGAACTACCATTTTATATTCAACTAAGTCTTGGTTCACATCTCCATTCGGCCACCATAGGAAGCGCAGCAGATCTGTGTCCTTCTCGGGGACTCTTACTTGATAGTACATGGCCTCCACGTCTGCCATCATGGCAATTTCTTCTTGTCTAAAGCGTGTGAGCACACCAATGAGTGAGTTTGTTAAGTCTGGTCCTTGTAGGAGCTCACTGTTTAGTGACACTCCTTGATAACTGGCAGCATAGTCGAAAACCACCCTTAGTTTATTCTTTTGAGGATGATAGACGCCATGATGCGGTATGTACCACACCTGACCGCCTTGGCGGTTTACTTTATGAGTGGGGACCCTGACTGCATGACCCTTTTTTAGCATGTCACTCATAAAGTTTGTGTACTCCTCGTGAAAGGAGCTGTTGCTGCTAAGTTTTCGTTTAAGGTTTAATGCACGTTGCATAGCTGCATTTCGGTTGTTGGGCATTTGAACTGACGCTTTCTTAAGTGGGAGGCCGATGTAGAAGTGATTGAGTTATTAACGAGGTTTAAGAACTGATAATCCTCTTGTGACACTCTGCCTTGTCATCGCAATTTCGTTTGGGAAAATCATGGTTATATTGCTCTATCAGCATTCGTTCTACACTTTCAATGGAGGTTCGGTTATCTGTAACGGTCACTGGTTCATCGGGTTCTCAGAGAGGCCCGTTCACAGTCCATCCGAGAGCACTCTGCACCGCGTATGGCCCTCCATGCCTGCTATTGATTACTCGCCGTGGTTCTAGGAGTTTGTGCTCTTTATTTCCTATGAGAATTTCGATTCCAGTGCTAATCTGGGGCAGTTTTACGTCGCTAAGGTATGGCCACTTCTATGTCATGCTGTTGTGGAATGTTTTCCACTGTAGTTGGGATATTCTTTTGTGTAAAGACGTTGGGAAGTTCAATAAAAGTGTTTTCTTCCAGGCTACTGATCTCCAAATCATTGAGCATGTAGCTTTCTACTAGTTTTGTGGAGTTCATGGTGCTCAGCCGTATCTTTTTACATTTTTAGGCATTTGGCAGACGCTCTTATCCAGAGCGACTTACATTTTTTATCTCATTACACAATTGAGGAGTTGAGGGTTAAGGGCCTTGCTCAAGGGCCCAACAGTGGCAGCTTGGTGGTTGTGGGGTTTGAACCTGGGATCTTCCAAACCATTGTCCAATGCCTTAACCACTGAGCTACCCCTGGCCCTATCTTAACTCTTCTGCCTTGTACATTTAATTGCCTTGCTAATGACTCTGTACAGAATGTGGCGGAACTGCCTTGGTCTATAAATGCATACACTTCTGCGATTTTGTCACCTTTCTTGGACTTTATTTTAACAGGTACAATGGGGAGGATGCAATTACCTCCAGCCCCAGTGAGCGCATTTGATTCGTGACTCACTGCAGTTGGTGTATTTGGTGTGTCACCTTCAGTTTCGTTTCTGTGGGCGCTCGTAACTGACTGCGCCGTATCTGGCACTGCTATGTGTAGCATGCGTGGATGTGGCTTTGAACACAATGAACATGTAATTTTTCTGGTACAGTCTTTCCACAAATTTCCCTTTCTTAAACATCCGAAACAGAATCCATTGTTTTTTATGAATTCTACTTCGTCTTTGTGTGTCTGATCGTTAAATTTTACGCACTCGTTTAAGATGTGTCAGTTTTTACAATATGCGCACGGCTTAGTGAAAGTGCTAACAGCTAACAAACCGGCATTCTTCATTGTAATCGAGTCTTTGTGAATTTTACCAACCTGTCTGACGTCGGTTGCAAAGCTGACCCTGGCTTTTCCTTCCCTTTTTTGTTTGTGTCCTTGAATGGATGTGCGACAGAGTGGGTTGGAGTACAGTCTGGCTTGTTGATCTATGAAGTCCACCAGCTGGGTGAACATGGCTCTTGTCCCGTAGTGCTCATAGTGCTGGCGTGCGCAAAACTTCCACCTGTCGATTAGCTTGTAGGGCAGTTTCGTAAGAATGGTGTTCATGCACTCACTGCTGTTCAACTCGTCCACAGATTCACAGTTTGCAGTTGCGTTTTGGCAAGTTGTCAGAAAAGAGGAGAGGGCGCTTAATGCCCGTCCGTCGTCTGTCTTTATGTTTTGCCAATTAATTGCCTTTTGCTTACAGGCTGCTGAAATTCTCAGCTCGTTTCCGAAAATGTCGCGCAGCAGTTTCTTTGCTCTTGCCTACCCATTTGTCATGTGCATGCAGCTCGTTACAAGGTCTTCGGGTTCCCCTTTGGTGTACAGTTCGAGATATGACAGCTTATCGATGTCATTGTCCGTTTTGGATTCAACGAAGCGTTCAAAGGACAGCATGAAGGATTTTAACTGAATCGGGTCTCCGTAAAAGGGAGAAAGGTTGTGCCGAGGCAACGAGAACAACATTTGGCTCCTCACGAGCATTTCTGTGAGTTCTGCCTGACGTTGCATTTGGTGATGCATTGTGTCAAGTCCATGACGTAGGGAATCATGATCTCGGGTGTCCCTTAAGGAGTTTGTCATTTGTGTGTTTGCGCTTATGGGCACACCCGAGTGCGCTGCCCCATGGAGCATTGGCATTTGAGAATATGATGTATCGAAACTATGACTTATGTGTTCATTGTTTACGATAGGACATTCATTTAGAGTACTTGCCATTGTAGGTCTGGCACTGATGGGCAAACTTACGTGGGTTGTCTGTAGACGTGATGGCAGTTCGCAATAGTCCGTCGACGTAACGTGCTGGTAAAGTTCATTGAATTCCGAGTTTCGAAAGTACTGACTGCTCGGTTCAATGACTGAGCTCTCTCTCACCGGCTGTCGTCGGCTGTCAAATCCATTGTTGAGGAAGTGCGCGCTGCTCACGTAGGCGCTGCTCGGTTCAATTACTGCGCTCTCTGTTGCTGGCTGTTGTCCTTCGCGATCTTGACGTTGAAGCACTCTTAATTTGGCATTGTGCATAGCGAGCACTATTTCAGTCTTAGCTTACGTATATAACAACACTCTTGTTGTATATCTCTACTTACGGGAGCTTACGGTTACAACAACCTAGTACAACCTAGTTGTTGTATCTTACATTCTTAGCTTACCGGGAGCTCCCGGTCAAAAGCTTGTGTTTCCGTAGCCTTCCGCATCTAAACTGAACTCTCTATCATACGACAGTCACACAAATGTATGTAATAGTGGAATGACATCACAGACCAACTTACGTTTGTCAAAATGGATGCATAACTAAGAAATTTAAAGCTTATGGCTTATGTAACAAACTTAATGCTTAATGCTTTACTAATGAATAGAACAAGGTAGAATAAATTAAATAAATAAATAAATAAATAACAACAAATAAAATAAAATAAAATAAAATAAACACAACAACAAATTCACAACAAGTACGATATGGTACTTACAAGCGTAAACAAACTTGTGATAGCCGGGCTAACGGGCTAGCGATGCGAATGCCTGCTAAAAGCGGTGTGCTGCAAAACAATTAAAACTTAACGATATAACACGCGTTTCGAGTAAATATATTATAAGATTTTGTGTTTTATGTACACTCTTCGTAAGGGGACGAAAAAGTTTAAAAATTGGTCAGTATGGCGGAGCTTGGAAAAAAGCAGCGTCTCAGCGTCCTCGTACAACGTATAATCTCATACTCCAGTACACCTGTCCCGAATGGCAACTATGCTAATTCTCCCCATTTGTTCTGTATTTCTCTACCCATCCCGAGGCATCGGGAGATTGTGCCAGCTTCAGTAGACAAAGGCCGACCCTGCGAGTTTCCTGAGGCATCCAGAGAAGGACCAGCTCCAGCTGGATTCAGCTTTATGATGGTTGGAGCTACACATGCTGCTCCTGTGCTTCCAGTGATCCAGACCTCATCTGCCCTCTGCACCTACTGACTCGTCCCTATGCTGAACTGGTCTTCATGTCAATTTAAATAATTTCTGTCATATTGAATTTTCACCTGCACAACACACAAGATGTTATATAATTTCTATATGTTATCACCCAAATGAGGATGGGTTCCCTGTTGAGTCTGGTTCCTCTCAAGGTTTCTTCCTAATGCCATCTCAGGGAGTTTTTCCTTGCCACCATCGCCGTCACCCTTGGCTTGCTCATCAGAGACATTTAATTCATACGTCTCATTATTATCTACACATTTTTCTCACACATACACACTTCCAATTATTTTCTTTTCTAAATTTATTATTATTATTATTTTGAATTTTTTTGTAAATTTTCTTTCATTTTTGTGAAGCTGCTTTGAGACAATGGCCATTGTTAAAAGCGCTATATAAATAAAATTGAATTGAATTGAATTGAATTGAATTGAATTGAACGTTCCTTCAGGACCAAGGTGCTACATGCAACATAAATTTACAAGATAAATTAACAGAAAAAACTAAACTAGCTAACTAAGACGCCTAGGTAGCTGGCTTGCGGAGACAAGACAGATTGATCTGACAACATAAATTAACAAAATAAATTAACAAAAACTAACTAGCTATCTCAGAGAGGAAGACTATCTACGTTTTTTTTTTTTTTTTTAACATAAAGTGCACGTGCAAGTGTGCAAACAAGAGCAATAAAGTGACAGTGCGAATACAAACACTACATAACATAACATAATACTCTGTGGTCTTAAGGTGGCGATTTGAGGTAGTGGGGAACCAGTAAATGTTCCTTAACGCAGCAACAAGAATTAAGACGTTAAGAAGTTGTCCAGTAATGAATATTGTGCAAAAGAGAGCATTTACAGGTTGGCGTGTATGATAGTTTGGTGGTGTAGATCAGTGTGTTTGCGCTTGTGTTGATTAGTCAGTCCAGTCTCAATGTTTCGAGGTAGTTGAGTTAAGCTGTGATAATGTGTGTGTGTGAGTGTATCAGTCCAGTCCCTTTTTGCTGAGAAGACGGATGGCTTGAGGAAAAAACCTGTTGCACAGTCTGGATGTGATGCCCAAATGCTCCGGTACCTTTTTCCAGATGGCAGAAGTGTGAAGTGTGTGTGAGAGGGGTGTGTCCGATCAGCCACAATGCTGGTGGCTTTGCGAATGCAGCATGTGGTGTAGATGTCTTCAATAGAGGGGAGAGACACCCCGATCTTCTCTGCTGTCCTCACTATCCACTGTAGGGTCTTGCAGTCCGATATGGCACAATTCCCAAACCAGACAGTGATGCAGCCGCTCAGGATGCTCTCGATAGTTCCTCTATAGAAGGTGGTCAGGATCGGTGGTGGAAGCTGGGCCTTCCTCAGTCTTCTCAGAAAGAATAAACAATGTTGGGCTTTAGAACAGACGCTGTTGGGGGTTTATCAAACTGAGTGGTACACGGCTGTGTAAGGAATGTGTGTACATGTGGGGAAAGCCTAAAAGTTGCATGTCAATTCAAACCAGTGAACATGGTTTAACTTAGATGGAATTTGCTTAATTTATCAATAGAAATGTTCAGTGTATAGAGAAACTCCTTTGTAATGTTTACTCTGCTGCTTTACAAAAGAGTTCATTGATGCATCTCTCACTGCTTTAGTATTCCTTAATGATGCAGATTTCAAATGAAATATGAACTGATGTCTGCATATGAAACCTCCCTGAATGGTTCATTCCAGTCCTTACAGAACCACAGACACTGAGCTGGGTGTTCTGAGCTTTTCAATAACTGGTTTAAGTACACTATATGGCCAAAAACATTTCAACACCTGACCAATACATAGATGAGCTTACAGAATGTCCAATTCCAAATTTATTCCCTTGAGTTTGCTGTTACAAACACCCGGCTCAGTGTCTGGAGTTCTGTAAGGACTGGAATGAACCATTCAGCTAGGTTTTCATGTTATAGGTGCCCTTCACGGTAATGCACACAGAGACATCATGTACAACTGTGTGCTTCTGACTTTGAGATAACAGTTTCTGGAAGAAACTCATATGGGTCTGATGGTCAGGGGTTCAAAAACATTTGGTCACACAGGAGCTGAACAAAAGAACACTTGTAACAGTACCAAAGATGAGCTCTGACCTGTTTGCTGGAAATTTCTGGCAGATGAATCCTCCAGGAATCAATGTAACCCCAAAAAAATGGGACAGAAAGAGACAAAGACAGAAAGCATGTATTCATCTTCTTTAGGAACTTTATCCTGGTCAGGGTGGTTGATCTAAACCATATCCTGGGAACATTTGTCATCCTGGAGATATTTGTCCATTACATTTAACCAGCTGTAACCATTTCACTTTCTGGCTGTAACGGTCCGTGCAGGCGCGGTGGATCCAAGCGCAGAGCGCGTATGGAAAACACCGCCGGTTATCCTGTGATTAACTACGCGTGGATAGTTTTATGAATGAAAGGAGGCGCGGTGCTACGACCCCCCTCGTAACACGTGGCGAGAGCTTAGATCAGAGCGTGCGGGAGTGAAGAGCCGGCGTGCGCTGAATGCAAGCCTGATCCGTGGGGAGTAATCGAGAGCATGAGCGTTCGTGGTTCAGAGCCGGGAATTCAATTACAGTCCGTGATCCTGAATCATGGTCATGAAATGTGAGCGAGAGTCGATAACCGGAAATCCGAAAAGGCAGTAATCCAAAACGTGAGACGTGAGCGAGGTCCGCGAAACAGAGCATGGGTCGAGATCCAAAAGTCAAGGCAGAGAAGAACGCTGGAAAATTGGGCATGGAGGCACACAATAATCTGGCGAGGGGTGGTGGTTTTAGAAAGAGTTACAGTGGTGTGACAACCAGACTGCTCATTACCGTCGCACTCACCGCCGTGGAAAGTGGCAGCCGCCAAAATAAACCAGGAGCATTTCAAAATAATTCATGAAATGACCGCCAGGTGGCGCAAATTGACATTTTCCGTCGTATCGGTTTTTAAATATATTCAGAGCTTAAGTCATAATAAAGTCAAAACTTTATGTTGTAGCGAAGTAATACTACTTATGATAATTTACACATCCAACAAACATGAAAAACTATAAATATAAAAAATGAGTTACAAAACATTGGTTTTATTTTGTTTAGACAGACTCTCTGTTTTTATCTGTTTAGTGTTATTATTAAAGAAAACAGCACAAACAACAGCACTAGGGCTTTAAAAAAAATTATTTTGACAATACTTACAGTTGTTAGAGTTTAAGACATCAAGATTTAAATATAGAAATAACTAAAACAAATAGAGCAAACTTCCAGAATATATAATAAAAAAATAAATCAATAAAAAAGATGTATGCAGTATAATCGGGGCCTCTCATTAAATTATTTGCTCGCACTTCGTCTGGCACTGAACCAAAATATATTGTCTTACATTTGTGAATAAAATATCATTGTTTTATTCAGAGATTTACAGTATTTGTGCAAAATAATAGTTATGCAATATAATTACAGGCTCTGGATTCGTTTTTCGTTTGCAGTATAAAACCAAAATACATCTTACTATTTTTGAGAGATTCGTCGTAAAAAAAAAAAACTGTTTTTTTTTCAGATATTTGTCTGTACAAAATAATATTTATGCAATATAATCACGGACTCTTGATTCGTTATTCGTTTGCAATATAAACCAAAATACATTAACCATATAATATAAACCAAAATATAAACCAAAATATTTAATTTGCTGTATTAAATATTTATGCCGTCTCATCAAGGATCCAAAGATTGCGTTGTACTAAATAATATTTTTGCTGATTTTTTTCTGCGATTCAGTTGTACTGAATGATGTTTTACTGTATGTTTATATTAAAAAAATATGAGTTAGAAAACATTGGTTTTATTTTGTTTAGACAGACTCTGTTTTTATCTGTTTAGTGTTATTATTAAAGAAAACAGCACAAACAACAGCACTAGGGCTTTAAAAAAAATTATTTCGACAATACTTACAGTTGTTAGAGTTTAAGACATCAAGATTTAAATATAGAAATAACTAAAACAAATAGAGCAAACTTCCAGAATATATAATAAAAAAATAAATAAATAAAAAAGATGTATGCAGTATAATCGGGGCCTCTCATTACATTATTTGCTCGCACTTCGTCTGGCACTGAACCAAAATATATTGTCTTACATTTGTGAATAAAATATCATTGTTTTATTCAGAGATTTACAGTATTTGTGCAAAAGAATAGTTATGCAATATAATTACAGGCTCTGGATTCGTTTTTCGTTTGCAGTATAAAACCTTTTATAAAAGCTTTTTATGTCCACCATTTAATAATGATTTAATTATCAATAATTAAAGCTGCTCACATCGCACGCTTTCACTTTAAAAATGCAGTGTTTAATCAGCAAGTATATGTCGCCTCTCTTTATGATTGATAAATATTCTGACTGAAACAAATCTGCTCTTGTCGGATTGTTCATTTTTTATGAAAGAGGAGAGTAGAAGGGGAAAACTGAACGTGTGTACAAACAACAGCACAATGCATGTGTGAATGGCTGAAATGTTAAGTCAGATGAACGCGCGCGCCGATATGAGAGATTAGATCTTTCAGCACGCCGATGTCAGTCACTAGCAAGGAGCATTTACTGATCACATTTAAACAATTTATTCATACAGATGTACATGTTTTATAGGTTTGTTACTGAAGAACTGTGGCAGCGGGCACACCTAAAAATAAACGCAGGATTATTTTTTTTATAGTTTTATATAAATAAAAAATGCTTTTTTATATAAATGTGGGCTACTGTTATCTACAGTACTTCATAATGTAATAATTTTTTTTCATTAGTTTATATTAAAGCAGATATTTCTCTTTCTATAAGTATATATTTTTCACGTCTGTGAGGCGAGTATACACGGAGTTTGGGTTCATTTTCTGACGCGCTCAAGTTCACCGAAAACAATACAGAACCCCGTTTAGTGTAATTTATTTCATTTAATAAATCTACTACAAATTTAAAGAACACAAAATATAAGATGACACAAGACCCTGGATTCGTTTTTCGTTTGCAGTATAAAGCCAAAATACATCTTACTATTTTTGAGAGATTTGTTTAAAAAAAAATCTAAAAAAAAAAAATTATAAAAATTCAGATATTTGTCTGTACAAAATAATATTTATGCAATATAATCACAGGTTCTTGATTCGTTATTCGTTTGCAATATAAACCAAAATACATTAACCATATAATATAAACCAAAATATAAACCAAAATATTTAATTTGCTGTATTAAATATTTACAGATGTCGCCCTTAAAACCCTGCGTGTTTTCCCGCGGTATGCCGCAATTTAGCGCGCGGCTTGCCGCGACTTGCCGGAGGCAACATTCGGGACAACATTGTTGTGCTTCACTGAATATCCGCCAGATGGCGCATAGAAGGACTTTATCTAAAAGCCGGTGGTCCGGGAAAGTCAGTTTCCCTATGTTTCCCCGGTGGCGCGCAGATTCAAATCATGACGTCACTCGCTACCTAGCGCTGAGAAGGCGAACGAGGATTTTAACAGTTTTTCTCTCGTTTTAAAGTGTTTTTATGAACTTTTTGAATTAAACAAATAACCTATGCATAATAATCGAGTGTCTTTTCGCTTTTTTTTTTGTATATTTGAAGATAATTCATACGTTTTAAGCCGCTGCAAAAGGCTGGTTTGCTGGGCGAGTACTGACATCACGACTACTTTTATTACACCTACATTTGTTTATTTGTATATGTATGTTATTAATATTAATTTTTTAGAGATTGTGTGTGCGTGCACGGAGAGTTTGTGTTGATAAGTGTATGTGGATAAGTTGATAAGTGTATCAGAAAGCATTAAAATGTTCATTTGAATTAAAATGACACACACACGTCTGTATATACAGTATATCAATTACATATATATCAATTTCATTAGTTCGTTCATTCTATTTGAAGCTTCGGATGTTTTTTTTTTTTTTTTGGTTTGGTTAGATTAGTTCTGAACTCGCTTCCGTGAAACTATCGCTAAAACAATGTACTGAGCTCTCCTGAGGATATAAAGCTTTATTATTGTGTTTGAATAAATATTCAGATCTACCACAGCAGGTAATAAACTATGGTGTGTCATAACCGAAGCAAACACCACGATTATGCCTCGTTTCGTTCGACGGGAACGTGGTTCACTTGGCCGCGGTGTATTATAAACCTGTGGAATGTTTCACTGTTTATGCTCACATAAGAGGAACAAAAGCGAGTGAAATGTGGAAATGATGTGTGGCAACTCAATGAGGACTAAACCAATGATTTCGGTAACTCCACTGAGTGTAACATCTGCATAGTGACACTGAACATCTTCACTTTTCCGTTTACCTCTGAAAAAAAAGCTGTATTTTGTTTGTTTATATTTAGAGTTTTTATAACAGTAGAACAAGTACCCGCGCGCACGCACACACATAGACACACACACACAGACACACACACTCCCCTGAGCCCTCGGGAAACATCCAATCACCGTCGGTATACAAATGAGTCAAGACGCAGCCTAACGTGGTGTCGTGTCGGATTTCAGTGGTCACGGAGTGGGAAGACTTTGAAGAAGCTGCAGTGACAGTAAACAGCTGAACAACTTCACTTTTCCGTTTACCTCTGAGGAAAAAAAGCTGTATTTTGTTTGTTTATATTTAGAATTTTTATAGTAGTATAAGAGAGAGTTATAGTTTGGTCTGTATTGTAGTTCGCACCCTTGTAGAGAATAAATAAATGAATAACACCTTCATATCCCCTCTCAAGAGTGTCATAGTCCATTGTTAGTTTTAATGATCTGGCTGAAACTAATTATCACTACATAAGTATCCTAACACCATTGATCATGAGTCTCAGCTGAACCTAATTCTATACTTGTAACAGAAAATGTAGATGCAGATTCCAAATGTGTATTTATATAATAGATAGATACGCAGGGGCAAGAGAGGGCAGCGCACCCTTAAATGTCTGCACATGTTAATATATTCCTAAAATGTATATATTACAAGTTGATAAACTGATATGCGGTAGCGGAAAAATCCGCTGAAAATAGGACAGGCTACAGCGCACGCGCACACACACACATACACACGCGCGCGCACACACACACACACACACATACAGACACACCTCCCTTGAGCCCTGCGTCTGTCGGATTTCAGCGGTCACAGAAAGACTTTGAAGCAGTTTATATATGAATCTAAGCTTGAACTTATCAGCATTGTAAATATATAATACTTTTCAAAGAAAATCGCTATTACAGTGGTGTGAAAAATTATTTGCCCCCTTCCTGATTTCCTATTCTTTTGCATGTTTGTCACACTTAAATGTTTCTGCTCATCAAAAACCGTTAACTATTAGTCAAAGATAACATAATTGAACACAAAATGCAGTTTTTAAATGAAGGTTTATGTTATTAAGGGAGAAAAAAACCTCCAAATGTACATGGCCCTGTGTGAAAAAGTGATTGCCCCCCTTGTTAAAAAATAACTTAACTGTGGTTTATCACACCTGAGTTCAATTTCTGTAGTCACCCCCAGGCCTGATTACTGCCACACCTGTTTCAATCAAGAAATCACTTAAATAGGAGCTACCTGACACAGAGAAGTAGACCAAAAGCACCTCAAAAGCTAGACATCATGCCAAGGTCCAAAGAAATTCAGGAACAAATGAGAACAAAAGTAATTGAGATCTATCAGTCTGGTAAAGGTTATAAAGCCATTTCTAAAGCTTTGGGACTCCAGCGAACCACAGTGAGAGCCATTATCCACAAATGGCAAAAACATGGAACAGTGGTGAACCTTCCCAGGAGTGGCCGGCCGACCAAAATTACCCCAAGAGCGCAGAGACAACTCATCCGAGAGGCCACAAAAGACCCCAGGACAACATCTAAAGAACTGCAGGCCTCACTTGCCTCAATTAAGGTCAGTGTTCACGACTCCACCATAAGAAAGAGACTGGGCAAAAACAGCCTGCATGGCAGATTTCCAAGGCGCAAACCACTTTTAAGCAAAAAGAACATTAAGGCTCGTCTCAATTTAGCTAAAAAACATCTCAATGATTGCCAAGACTTTTGGAAAAATACCTTGTGGACCGACGAGCCAAAAGTTGAACTTTTTGGAAGGTGCGTGTCCCGTTACATCTGGCGTAAAAGTAACACAGCATTTCAGAAAAAGAACATCATACCAACAGTAAAATATGGTGGTGGTAGTGTGATGGTCTGGGGTTGTTTTGCTGCTTCAGGACCCGGAAGGCTTGCTGTGATAGATGGAACCATGAATTCTACTGTCTACCAAAAAATCCTGAAGGAGAATGTCCGGCCATCTGTTCGTCAACTCAAGCTGAAGCGATCTTGGGTGCTGCAGCAGGACAATGACCCAAAACACACCAGCAAATCCACCTCTGAATGGCTGAAGAAAAACAAAATGAAGACTTTGGAGTGGCCTAGTCAAAGCCCTGATCTGAATCCTATTGAGATGTTGTGGCATGACCTTAAAAAGGCGGTTCAGGCTAGAAAAACCTCAAATAAAGCTGAATTACAACAATTCTGCAAAGATGAGTGGGCCAAAATTCCTCCAGAGCGCTGTAAAAGACTCGTTGCAAGTTATCACAAATGCTTGATTGCAGTTATTGCTGCTAAGGGCGGCCCAACCAGTTATTAGGTTCAGGGGGCAATTACTTTTTCACACAGGGCCATGTAGGTTTGGATTTTTTTTCTCCCTAAATAATAAAACCCCTCATTTAAAAACTGCATTTTGTGTTTACTTGTGTTATCTTTGACTAATAGTTAAATGTGTTTGATGATCAGAAACATTTTGTGTGACAAACATGCAAAAGAATAAGAAATCAGGAGGGGGGCAAATAGTTTTTCACACCACTGTACTTTGACCCTGAAGTTTAGTTTAGCACACACAAAAAACAGAAAAGTCATTTCTGGTAAATCAACGGAATGTGTAGTTTATTTACAGTAATTCATTAAAAAATTAATATACATTGTACAGTACACGGTAAACACGGGAAAGATTACAAAATGAAAAAACAAACAGTGTCTACTTTATAAACAGCTTAGTATGTGCGTCGAGATGCTGAAATCCCTTGCATGTTTTTGCTTCCAAGTGGAGAGATATTTGACCGATAGCCTAGAACAAAAGATCTATAGGGGTGATCACAACCCCCTCCGACCGACCGTGCCATCAATCACTGACCACCTCAGAAGTTCCCTCCAATGTATGGCTGCAATACTTGTTTTGCAAGTATTTTTAACACCATTCAAAGGCTTCAAAGGGGCAGTTATCGGCTATGACACGTTGAAGGAGAACTTAATAGTTCTCAAAAATAGTGTAAATGTCTGCAACAATCACTAACCATTAAAATGTTTTTTTTTTTTGTAATTAAACACGAAAAATTTATTATATTTCCATATATACACACACATACACACACACACACACACACACACACACACACACACACACACACACACAAGGGCGTAGGTTTGCTACCTATGACTTCAACTAATACCCCATCCCCATAATCCCCTTTTCCACCCACCAACCCCCAACCCCCTGCCCCATCCACCTACCAACCTCCCACCCCAACTATGTCCACTGAATACATGTTTTTCTTAATATGGTGCGAAATCACTTTACATTAATACTAGCAATGCTTCGATTTATATTAATCCACTCGAAATGCAATTCATTAAGTTAAATTAAGGAATAGTGTAAAGTTAAAGGAATGTTTCATAACTGACAAAAAGATAGTCTTTAATAAAATAAAAACTATTCTTTATTGAGCCCTAGTGCAAATGAAACATCTCAATCATCTGTATATATAAATAAAAGTAGATTACATCTAAACATGAACTACTAGGTAGAGTACCACACAACAGCTCAATGCCTATTGCTCCTATATGAAGGAGACAAAAACATGCCTTCGCCTCTCGTTAACAAAAATAAACTGCTGGCATATTTGTTTGACATCAATATTGTCCAGGCTGTTCTTTTTTTCTTCTGATAAACACTAAAGATGATATTTTGTAGAATGCTGAAAACCTGTAATCATTGATTTACATAGTATTTGTTTTTCCTGCTACGGAAGTCAATGTTTAAAGCTTTTTTCCCCAATATCTTATTTTGTATTCAACAAAATAAAGAAAATCATTAAAGTTTGGAACCACTTAAGGAGTAAATAGTGAGTAAAGTTTTTTTGGGGGTGAACAATGGCTTTGACCCTAACTCTTCCCCTCTGACTGCACTAGGACCGGACAGCATTGCCACCTGATGAAATAGCGTGACAAAAAAGTGAAATGTCAGTTCAAAACTTTTGCCAAAAACACTAATGAATCACTTACATCCTCAGCCTATCACTCCTCATAATGCTAAATATTAGTATAATCAACATGTATAATACACGCACACATATTATATGTTATATACTGTATAATCAACATTCAGATTGACCTCCTGTGAACTCGCCTCTTCACCTGAACTACAACATGGCTGATCTGCTTCTGTCCCCTAATTGAAAAACATTGAGGGATTCCTTATGAGCATGGACAGAGAATGCCTCAGCCTATTATTGGTAACAATGTTAAATCTCAGGACAACTACAGTGGCTTGCAAAAGTATTCGCCCCTCGTGAACTTTTCCACATTTTGTCACATTACAGCCACAAACATGAATCAATTTTATTGGAATTCCACGTGAAAGACCAATACAAAGTGGTGTACACGCGAGAAGTGGAACGAAAATCATACATGATTTCAAACATTTTTTTTTTTTACAAATAAATAACTGAAAAGTGGGGTGTGTGTAATTATTCAGCCCCCTTTGGTCTGAGTGCAGTCAGTTGGCCATAGACATTGCCTGATGAGTGCTAATGACTAGAGAGCACCTGTGTGTAATCTACACTCTCTCCATCGCTGTCTGATATACAGCACAGGTGTTTAGGTTCTGTTACCTAACAAAACAGGATAAACACATGCCATTTAAACAGCAATCATTTTATTTCACTTTTTCTGAGTCTTAGTGTGCAAACCTCGAATCAAATCATTAATGTTCGCCAAGTAAGTGAATGCATTTTAAAAACTATTTTTCTGAAGTGGATTGTCTATTGGTGTCAACAAAATTCTAGCCATATGGCAATATTAGTATATTAGTTTATCGATTTCTTTCACAATACTGATTTCTGACAAACAGTCACTAGATTAGGAGACTGACAGGGATCATATTTATACTTTTACATTTAGCTGTTTAATCTGCTGTTAGTTTTACGTCCGTATTCACAGACTATATCCTGGCCTGCTGTACTGAATGTGAGTCCACTGCATTTGGCGCTGCTTGTGTCTGAACGCAGCCAATCGTCTATCACATGATGGCAGGGAAAGGCACAGCCAATCAAAATGTTCATATGTGTTTTGGGGGCGGGAGGACTCAAGGAGAGAACGTGATTTATCCCTTTCTGCGTGTCTAGGTTAATGTTGACAGAACGATTTAAAAAAAAGTGGATTAAATTATTGGTGGGGACATTTCAATGGTCGGAGGATATTGGTGGGGACACATCCCCTCCGTCCACCCTAAATCTACGCCCCTGTATATATATAATTTAAAACTATTTATTCATTTGTCTTTTATTTACTTACTTACTAGCGAATGCTTTTTTAGGGCTCTAAAAACTACGGCAGTATGAATGACAATGGAATAGGACGTGTGAGTTGCACCGGTCACACACACACACTGTCACGTTTCACTACTGATCTGTGTCTGTGTCGGCCGTGTTTGCGAGGCATGATCGCAGAGGCGAGCTGACGGTTAACAAAGTCCTTTTATTTTTTAATTCCAAACAAAACATAAAACAAAAACACTCCAACACAAACTAAACTTTCTGTAACGGTTTCTGAACTAAACTTTTCTGCCAGGCTATTTATAGAACTAAACATAGGCAAACAAATTAACTTCCCTCGGACAAAAACACTCCAACACAAACTAAACTTTCAGTAACGGTTTCTGAACTAAACTTTTCTGCCAGGCTATTTATAGAACTAAACATAGGCAAACAAATTAACTTCCCTCGGTTCAGGTGAGCTTCTACGTCACCTGACCGAGGTGCACACTGGGAAATGAAGTATAACTGAACGAAAAACAAACTACAACTCAAAAAACAACACAACTATAAATGGCGCTCTGGCGCCATCTAGGGGTTAACCGTTACATTACCCCCCCTCCCAAAAATGCTCCTCCGAAGCATCACCGGAGGCCCCGGACACCCAACCCAATGTTCTACCTCTTGCCTCCTATCCAGGAGGCTGGGTGACGGGGCTGGAGGCATGCTCTGTGGCTGCTGGGCTGGAAGCGTGCTCGGCTGCTGCAGAGCTGGAAGCGTGCTCGGCGGCTGCAGAGCTGGAAGCGTGCTCGGCGGCTGCAGAGCTGGAAGCGTGCTCGGCGGCTGCAGAGCTGGAAGCGTGCTCGGCGGCTGCAGAGCTGGAAGCGTGATCTGCGGCAGCAGAGCTGGAGAAGTGCTCGGCGGCTGCAGAGCTGGAGAAGTGCTCGGCGGCTGCAGAGCTGGAGAAGTGCTCGGCGGCTGCAGAGCTGGAGAAGTGCTCGGCGGCTGCAGAGCTGGAGAAGTGCTCGGCGGCTGCAGAGCGGTCCCTGCGCTCGACGCAGGCGTTGGAGCGGTCACTGCGCTCGACGCAGGCGTGGGAGCGGTCACTGCGCTCGTAGACGGCGTGGGAGCGGTCACTGCGCTCGTAGACGCCGTGGGAGCGGTCACTGCGCTCGTAGACGGCGTGGGAGCGGTCACTGCGCTCGTAGACGGCGTGGGAGCGGTCACTGCGCTCGTAGACGGCGTGGGAGCGGACCCTGCGCTCGACGACGGCGTGGGAGCGGACCTTGCGCTCGACGACGGCGTTGGAGCGGTCACTGCGCTCGACGCAGGCATTGGAGCGGTCACTGCGCTCGACGACGGCGTGGGAGCGGACACTGCGCTCAACAACGGCGTTGGAGCGGGCACGGCGCTCGACGACGACGTTGGGGCTTGGGCGGAGCTCAACAGCGGCGTTGGAGCGTGCACTGCGCTCGACGACGACGTTGGAGCTTTTGCATAGTTCAACAGTGGCGTTAGAGCGTGCCCTGCGCTCGACGGCGGCGTGGGAGCGTGCAGTGCGCTCGACGGCGGCGTGGGAGCGTGCAGTGCGCTCGGCTGCGGCGTGGGAGCATGCAGTGCGCTTGACTGCGGCGTGGGAGCGTGCAGGGCGCTCGACTGCGGCGTGGGAGCGTGCAGTGCGCTCGGCGGCGGCGTGGGAGCGTGCAGTGCGCTCGACTGCGGCGTGGGTGCGTGCAGTGCGCTCGACTGCGGCGTGGGAGCGTGCAGTGCGCTTGTCTGCGGCGTGGGAGCGTACTCGGCACTCGACAGCGGCGTTGGAGCGTACTTGGCGCTCGATAGCGGCGTTGGAGCGTCCAGTGCGCTCGACGACGGCTCTGGAGCGTGCAGTGCCTTCGATGACGGTTCTGGAGCGTGCAGTGCGCTCGACGACGGCTCTGGAGCGTGCAGTGCGTTCGACAGTTCCACGTCGTCCTCCAAGCCAGGAGGCGGCGGCAGAACAGGTGCGTGGGACAGCGGCTGCTGGCATGCTAGCTCGCTATCTTCAAAACCGGGAAGTGGCATAGGAGCCTGCATCGTGCTCAACAGCGGCGTTGGAGCGTGCACGGTGCTCGACTGCAGCGTTGGAGCGTGCACGGCGCTCGACTGCAGCGTTGGAGCGTGCGCGGCGCTCGACTGCAGCGTTGGAGCGTGCAGTGCCTTCGACGATGGCTCTAGAGCGTGCAGTGCGCTCGACAGTTCCACGTCGTCCTCAAGGCCGGGAGGCGGCGGCAGAACAGGTGCGTGGGACAGCGGATGCTGGCATGCTAGCTCGTTATCTTCAAAACCGGGAAGTGGCGTAGGAGCCTGCATCGTGCTCAACAGCGGCGTTGGAGCGTGCACGGCGCTCGACTGCAGCGTTGGAGCGTGCACGGCGCTCGACTGCAGCGTTGGAGCGTGCACTGCGCTCGACTGCAGCGTTGGAGCGTGCACGGCGCTCGCCTGCAGCGTTGGAGCGTGCACGGCGCTCGCCTGCAGCGTTGGAGCGTGCACGGCGCTCGCCTGCAGCGTTGGAGCGTGCACGGCGCTCGCCTGCAGCGTTGGAGCGTGCACGGCGCTCGCCTGCAGCGTTGGAGCGTGCACGGCGCTCGCCTGCAGCGTTGGAGCGTGCACGGCGCTCGCCTGCAGCGTTGGAGCGTCGTCCTCAACGCCGGGAGGCTGCAGTAGAGTGGGTATTTGGTGCCGCGGCTGCTGACACGCTGGCGCGCTGTTCTTGAACCCTGGGGGAGGCAGAAGGATAACGCTCTTCTCTCCGTGCAGACACGGCGCGACGTCTTCCTCCGCGACAGACTCAGGCAGTGGCCGGGGGGTGAGCGCATCGTCCAGACCCGGGAGGGGGATCGCTTCCGGGGCTACAGACTGGTTCTCCTGAACCTGGACGAACTGCAGTTGGAGCTGCAGCACCTGCTCGCGCAGGTCACGAATGCGCTCCTGGTTCGACTCCGCCCACTGCCTGTAGAAGCCTGCCTCGTCGCCGTGCTGCAGCGGCGTCCAGTCCTCCACGCTCAGCTCCGGTGTGCTGTCCGCGCCACCTTCAGGCAGTGGCCGTGGGAGGAGTGCATCGTCCAGATTCAAGAGAGAGATCACTTCCGGGACTACAGCTTGGTTCTCCCGAACCTGGACGAACTGCAGTTGGAGCTGCAGCACCTGCTCGCGCAGGTCATGAATGCACTCCTCGTTGCGTTCCGCCCACTGCCTGCAGAATCCTCCCGTCTCTCCCTCGGCCGCCGCATCTGACTGCGGTGTGCGCCGGACGACGGGTCCGCAGCCTTCCCAGCTTCGCCTTGCCAGTCTCTCTCTGGCTGTCATGCTGTCCTCCCATGAGCTCGCTGGCTCGCTGTGCTCAACGTTTCTCCACCCTTGCCAAACTTCCATTTCGCCCGGCTCCTCGCTGGCCTCCAGCAGTTCCGCCAGCTCGTTGGAGATGATGATTTCTCCTCCTAAGTAACTCCTTAGGAGGGGATCCTCCGCCATGCCTCTTGGTAGGTCTAGCAATCTGTCACGTTTCACTACTGATCTGTGTCTGTGTCGGCCGTGTTTGCGAGGCATGATCGCAGAGGCGAGCTGACGGTTAACAAAGTCCTTTTATTTTTTAATTCCAAACAAAACATAAAACAAAAACACTCCAACACAAACTAAACTTTCTGTAACGGTTGCTAGACGCCTGACTGGAGTCCAGCCAGGCTATTTATAGAACTAAACATAGGCAAACAAATTAACTTCCCTCGGTTCAGGTGAGCTTCTACGTCACCTGACCGAGGTGCACACTGGGAAATGAAGTATAACTGAACGAAAAACAAACTACAACTCAAAAAACAACACAACTATAAATGGCGCTCTGGCGCCATCTAGGGGTTAACCGTTACACACACACACAATATATATATATATATATATATATATATATATATATATATATATATATATATATAATTAAATTCTTGAAACATCGTGTTCACCCATGCACTGAAAAGAAGAACTTGTAAGATTTACTTGATAAAATCCTCATAACAATTTGGACACAGATTTTAAATAAATTTTATTGCTCCAATATTAAGGCTGAATCCTAACCCTTCCCCCTACCCTTCCATTTGACGTGTTCACGTGCAGGGGTAGTGGTGTCTCATTTCTCTTTTGGTTGGAGGTGTAGGGGGAGGGGGGAAGGGCCAGATAGCCCTCCAAACGAAGATTTTTCAGGACCTCACTTCAAACGAAGGGCTAAGCGAAGTTTTCAACATGGCAACATTGCAACTCGAGCAAACCGACCCATAAATGTTAAGTCATTTTTGCCATTAATAAAGATTTTTATGACAAGTTTTCATTATATGTATATTACCTTTAGTCTTGTGTTTGTGTTTATGGTGATGTTCTGTAAAGAAACGTTTGCAAAAAAAATCGCTAAAGTTTGCTAGCGGATAGCACATATTGCACAATATTACAAATATATATTTTTATGTCACATACACTTTACTGCATGCTACAAACAAATATGAAAGTTCAGTAGCACGGCATTTTGCCGAGCATTTGATAACGCATTGTTTGTTTTGCTTACGGCCATACACTATTGTTTTGCTTACACTATTCTTACTTATTGCAACGTGACCACAGTTTTGTAATTTATATTCTGTATATGGACGGCTGAGGAAACCCGAAGACTCATCCGTGTTCGTGGTGAAAATGAGCAACTTTTTAAAAAATCGAAATATGGCGCAAAAAACCTTTGGGAGTGAGTAATCTCTCTTATTGGAATGTGTGATAAACATCGGCGCATGTCCTCTGACGTAACATTAGGAACCAGCGACAATGTATGATGACGTATAACAGTGTTGTCCCATTTCTTAGGGGAAATATTTATACCCTTCCCCTTTCCACTTCGTTTCAAGGGACAAGGGGAAGAAAATAGAATTGTGATTCAGCCTAAGTAAAACTCACCCGTAATTGTCAGGTAAAATTTACTTAATTAAATTAACAATAAAAGAAATCAAGTAAAAGTTACATAATTATATTTAATGCACAAATTAGATTTATTTAAAATAATCAAGTAAAGTTGCAGGAACCTTAATTTTATGAAATTACTATCATTTTGTTTTGTGAGATTTTCCCTTAACTTGGTTTTATCAATTTATATTACTCCCTATAATAATGTAAACATTGCTAATTTATGTTTTGGAAAGAAACTTAAGTAATTATTTCATCTATATCTTTCATAAATCACAACTAAAATATAATTAAACAGTTTATTCACCAACATTACCAAATATTTGTGACATTCACAGTCTAGATCCAAGTTGTCTTTTTAATAAAAGTGCATTCAGCTAAATTTTGCATCCATAGAAAAAAACTGCACAGCACCAGGGCCTGAAATACTTGTTTTAAACAAAATTGTGTAAAATAATAAATAAATAAAATACAGCATTCATTTAGAAATAAAATACAGCAGAAAATACATTAAACAAACTGTAGAATAAACGTTAAAACGTAATAGCCCTCGGAAGCAGTGAAGTTGCAACATTCAAATCAGCACTCTGGACTAGTGCACTTAAAAGTATGCCATTGAAACCATAACGCATTAAAACATTAAGCTGAACATGTAAACACAACATGTAAAGACTTGTAGTCAAGCCAAATCAAATGTTTTAAGATAACTTCATCTTTAAAGCTTGCACTTTTGGTAATAGCTTAATCCCATCAAGTTCTAGAAGAACTTTCTGAAAATAGCTCAAATGTGTAGCGCAGTGCTCGGAGCTATTGCACATCCACATTCTTGCAAAATTTCCTCTCCTTCAAGGATTATGGATACACCAACTGGTCCTTCCCCTTCAACAGCACAGACGACAAGGATTTTAAGAAGGTGCATACTGGCATCACTTCGTCTGTCCCCCTGCATAAAATGTACAAGAAAATAAATAATTTATTTTGAGAAACAAAAAAAAAATCGGAATTGCTTCAACCTGTGCTGACTTCATTTCACAGAGAAAAAAAAATAATACAAATAATTGATAATAAAAAATGACCATCACTTCATATACTTCAGATTGTTAAACTTGGGTTAAATTGCTTTAGCAATAATTATGGAACGATATCGCGGACAATATTCAAATGCAATTGCAAATAGCATTTGCAATTGCGTTTCCCATATGTGGACGGACAAAGTGTGCCATAATTCAAATGCAGTTGCAAACTTTGCATTACCGTTTGCTGATTCGCCTTTGCGAGCGCACACTGACTGCCAAATTTCAAATGAAAAAACAAAGTCCATTTGCATTTGTATTTCCCAGGTCTTACACCTCATGAACCTGTCATATTTAAATATCAAAATCAATTACCACATTTGCTTTTTCACTTTCTCTGCGCCGCGCGTCAATCCGGCCAAAATTCAAACGCAATCGCTAATCCATTTGCAATTGCATTTCCAACACGTTACACAGAAACCTGTCAATCAGCGTCAGGGGCGGGTCTATACTGTGGGGCGGGATTGTATGGGGAGTGACGTCACTCGCACTCGCCGACCAAGAGGGGGATATTTGAGCACTGGGAGTGAACCGAGATTATCTCATTTGTTTATCAAGAAATAAACACACAAAAATGACAAATCGCATATTTTCTTGCTCCGGAGTGGACAGAGAAGTTTTTACAATTAAAAATATTTTTAGATCTTCTCCTGTTACAGCCTGCTGGAGCTAAATCTTTCAGAAACGCTGCATAACGGTGTTATGCGCTAAAAAGCCTCCCTGCCACTGATTGCCCCCCCTCCCCAACATAACCTCTATCAAATATTATATTACAACATAAATTAATAGGTTTATGATTTACAAATTGCACCAAACGAATTTGATTATAAAATAATCTATATAAAAAAAAACCCATGTAGTATAGGGGGGAAATATATTAATTATATATTATTTTCATATACAACCCCTGGCAAAAATTCTAGAATCACCCCTCTCAGAAGATGTTCATTCAAATGTTTAATTGTGTAGAAAAAAAAACAAGCACATACATGCCACAAAACTATTTTCACTCAACAATCCAAACTTCTGGCTGTATAAAACACTTAAAAAAAACAAAGAAAGGTAGCTATAGTCAATGACAACTGTTTTAACAACTCAAACAGAGGAAAAAAATATGGAATCACACAAATCTGAGGAAAAAAATATGGAATCACCATGCACTTTGCATTTCTACAACTGCTAATTAGTCTACAGTTAAAAAAGAGTGCTTGCACACATTAGGGATGTGTTGAACCAAGATGATTGACATAACTCATAGCTCCAACACGAGAGATGTCAGTTGAAACAAAGGAGAGAATTATCAAACTTCTTGAAGAAGGTAAATCTTCATGGAATGTTGCAAAAGATGTTGGTTGTTCCCAGTCAGCTGTGTCTAAAATCTGGACCAAGTACAAATTCAATTCAATTCAATTCAGTTTTATTTGTATAGCGCTTTTAACAATTGACATTGTCTCAAAACAGCTTTACACAATCAAAAGAATTATTTAAGTTTGTATGGAATGTGAATATGTATGAATCAAAATGTTCAGATATTCCCCGGCGAGCAAGCCCGAGGGCGACAGTGGCAAGGAAAAACTCCCTGAGACGGTAATAGGAAGAAACCTTGAGAGGAACCAGACTCGACAGGGAACCCATCCTCATCTGGGTGAAACAGATAGCAGGAAATGATCTGCATTTATACAGTGTTAAGTGTTAGGTTCAGCTATAATAGTTGATGTTAATTGATGTTATAATACTTGATGTAAAATGGAGTCCAGTAGTTATTCGAGACTCAGATAGACTTGTAGAAAGTTCCAGTCCTGAACTATCGAATTGTCAAGTCCTCAGAGAAACAGCTGACCACACCAGTCGAGGCCAGAACCATCTTCTAAGTATAGAGAATCATCCCCAGACACCAGACGCATCCTAAAGAGACACACGGGGCATCCATGCGATGAGACCTCCAACCAGAAACCGGGCACCAGGATGGATCAGACAGGTCCGGAGGGCAGAGGGAGTCTGGATCACTGGCAGCTCAGGAACCACATGTGTAGCTCGACAGAGAGAGAGAGAGAAAGAGTGAAAGGGGGAGACAGGGGGAGAGAGGAAAGAGAAAGAGGGGGAGGAAGAGAAGAGGAGGAGAGATTGCAATTAGGTATGGTCACAGTCACAATGTCTAATGTGAATGTATATTTACTGTAGAGTGCAAGCAGGGACTCCGGCAGGACTAACTATGACAGCATAACTAAAAGGGAGAGCCAGAAGGAAACACAAACATAAGGGCTCCCTGAGATGTAAAGCAAACAATCACCTCACCGTCAACAAACCTGAGTAATCAAATGAGACTGAGGAAGACAGCATCTAAACATACCAGTTCACCATAATACTCTACGTCCATGAGTCCCCCAGATCTGCTCCTTTACCTTATGGCAAATCTATTTATAAAAATGCTTGGCTAAATAAATAGGTTTTTAGCCTAGACTTAAACACTGAGACTGTGTCTGAGTCCCGAACACTATTTGGAAGACTATTCCATAATTTTGGGGCTTTGTAAGAAAAAGCTCTGCCCCCAGCTGTAGTTTTCATAATACGCGGTACTGATAAGCAGCCTGCATCCTTTGACCGAAGTAGGCGTGGCGGATCGTAAGACAATAGCAGTTCGCTCAGATACTGCGGCGCGAGACCATTTAATGCCTTATATGTCAAGAGTAGTATTTTAAAATCAATGCGAAATTTCACAGGGAGCCAATGCAGTGAAGATAGGATAGGGGTGATGTGCTCATATCTTCTGGTTCTAGTGAGGACTCTCGCTGCTGCATTTTGGACTAGCTGAAGCTTGTTTATGCACCTAACTGAGCAACCAGACAGTAAGGCATTACAATAGTCTAACCTAGAAGTGATAAAAGCATGAACTAGTTTTTCTGCATCATTTAGCGACAATATATTTCTTATTTTGGCGATATTTCTAAGGTGAAAGAATGCTATCCTGGTGATATTATCTACATGAGCTTCAAATGAAAGGCTGGAATCTATAATCACGCCGAGGTCTTTTACTGTTGCACTTGACGGAACAGAAAGGCCATCTAAAGTTACGGTGTGATCTAAGATTTTACTTCTAGCTGTATGCGGTCCTATGACTAGAACTTCTGTCTTATCCGGATTAAGCAGAAGGAAGTTAATTAGCATCCAATTTCTTATGTCCTGAACACATTGCTCAACTTTAGTAAGATGGTTTTTCTCATCAGGTTTTGTTGAGACATATAACTGTGTGTCGTCAGCATAACAATGAAAACTAATACCATGCTTACGGATTATGTTGCCCAGAGGAAGCATGTAAAGGGAAAAAAGCAGTGGGCCTAAAACTGAACCCTGCGGAACGCCAAACTCCACTAGAGAACATGCAGAATAATCACCATTTAAGTCTACATACTGATAACGATCGGTCAAATAGGATCTGAGCCAGGAGAGGGTTGTACCCTTAATTCCTACTAAATTTTCTAATCTGTGAAGAAGAATAGCATGATCAATAGTGTCAAAAGCTGCACTGAGGTCGAGTAATACAAGCATAGTTACACAACCCTGATCAGAGGCCAATAGGAGGTCATTTACTACTTTAACGAGTGCTGTTTCTGTGCTGTGATGAGGCCTAAATCCTGACTGATACAGTTCATGTATGCCATTTCTATGTAGATATGAGCATAGCTGCTCCGCTACTATCTTTTCCAGAATCTTAGAGATAAAGGGGAGGTTTGATATTGGCCTGTAATTGGACAGCTGACAGGGGTCGAGGTCAGGTTTCTTAATTATTGGTTTAATAACTGCTACTTTAAAAGATTTTGGAACATAACCAATGCTGAGTGAGGAATTAATTATTCTCAACATCGGTTCTGTTATTACTGGTGCTATCTGTTTAAGAACATGTGTCGGTATAGGATCTAATATACAGGTTGATGAATTTGCAGAAGAGATGAGTGAAATTAGTTCATTCTCTTCAAGAGGAGTAAAGTATTCTAGGTTTGAATCTGACATGGCTAGGTTAACATCAGTATCAATTACATTGTTTGGTTTCAAAGCCTCAATTTTATGCCTGATATTTACAATTTTATTATTAAAAAAGTTCATGAAGTCCTCACTATTGCATGATGTTGTTGTGGAGATTTCTGTAGTGGTCTTATTTCTGGTTAATTTGGCTACGGTATTAAATAAAAATCTAGGATTATTTTTATTTTCTTCTATAAGAGTGGAGAGATACGTTGATCTAGCTACACTAAGAGCTTTCCTATAGTTCAGGATGCTCTCTTTCCATGCTATTTGAAATACCAACAATTTAGTTTGACGCCATTTACGCTCTAATTTCCGAGCAGTCTGTTTTAAAGTGCGCGTGTGATCGTTATACCAGGGAGCGAGTTTCTTATCTCTAATAATTTTTCTTTTAGCTGGAGCTACATTATCTAAGGTACAACGAAGTGTCGACTCTAAATATTCAGTCGCCTGATCAAGTTCTGTGGGGTCAGACGGTGGCCTAATCGAAGTTGGTAACTCTGGGAGATTACTGATAAAACTCTGTGTGGTAGTTGATGTGAATGTACGTTTAATACGGTAGCGCGGTACTGTGCGTACATTATCACTGTGAGACACTTGAATGGAGACAAGATAGTGATCTGAGATAATTTCAGAGAGTGGAATTGTGAACACATTTCTTATAGTTAATCCGAAGAATATTACTAAATCTAAAGTGTGACCTGCTTTATGAGTGGGTCCTACTACACACTGATTTACACCTACGGAGTCCAGTATGGATATAAATGCTGTTCTCAGAGGGTCTTCTGGATTCTCAAAATGAATGTTAAAATCTCCAGCAATTAACACTTTGTCTACAGAAATGACCAGGTCTGAGATGAAATCTGCAAATTCACTAAGAAATTCAGAATACGGCCCTGGAGGTCTGTAAATTATAATTAGTGGAATCGACTGAGCTGATTTAATATACTTAAATACACTTATGTTACTATAGAGAATTTCAAATGAGTTAAATTTGTGTCTGTGTTTTTGTACGATAGACAGATTATCATAATGAATAACTGCGACGCCTCCTCCTCTACCAGTTAACCGAGGCTGGTGTATGTAGCTGTATCCAGGAGGACTAGCTTCATTTAGAGCTACATACTCGTCCTGTTTAACCCATGTTTCAGTTAAACAGAGT
Organism: Channallabes apus; assembly: GCA_030522415.1. Lineage (NCBI taxonomy): Eukaryota > Metazoa > Chordata > Actinopteri > Siluriformes > Clariidae > Channallabes > Channallabes apus. Next base: position 23,945,553 of record CM060104.1, read on the forward strand.
ATATCAAACGCCTGATCTGTGATAATTTCAATAACAATAACTGCTTTTGATGTGAGAGATCTAATATTTAACAATCCTAGCTTCAGATCAGAGGTGCCGGCTGCGCATTCAGAATGATCGGAGTTTGTGGACTTTATGTTAATTAGATTATTGAAACAGACTTTCTGGGTCTTTCTACATTTTTGCTTAGATCGGGGAACAGACACAGTCTCAATAAGGTGAACCCTGAGTGACGACTCTATGCAGCTAGCAGACGGTTGGTTTAGCCTGTCTGTCTGCTCCCTGGCCTGGGCTCTGGATTGTCACCGATTAACTAGACCTCTACTGAGACTATGAGCTATACTACAGGAAATGAGAGCAGCACCTTCCCGAGTGGGATGGACACCGTCCCGCCCTAACAGGCCAGCTTTGCCCTCAAAGGTCTTCCAATTGTCTATGTAGCCCACATTATTTTTGGAGCACCACCTGGACATCCAGCGGTTCAGCGACCATAACCTGCTGTAAGCTATGTCGCCACGTCTCATTGGGATGGGACCAGAGCATACTACTTCATCGGACATCGCCTTCGCTAATTTAAACACCTCTGTAAAGTTACTCTTACTAACCTCTGACTGACGAAGGCGTATATCATTAGCTCCAGCATGTACCACTATCTTAGAGAACCTGTGCTGTCCTAGAGCCCTAAGATTACCTGCTATGTCCGGTGCTCTGGCTCCCGGGACACACCTAACCACTGCCGCTGGCGCCCCTAAAGGTCTAGCTAATGTCACGTGCCTCAGTATAGAGTCTCCTATAACCAGAGCTCTTTCAGGTTTCTCAGCGGGTGCAGCACTGAGGAGAGCAAACCTGTTGGACACGTGACGCGCAGAGGAGGTGTGCTCCGGTGGGCTAGCCTTAGCGTTAGCTTTGGCTGAACGAGTATGCCGCCGAGTCGTCACCCACTCGCCCCGCTGTGAGGGCTCTAATGCCGGAGTCGGGGGCTGTTTATCTCCGCCTGTGGCACCCAGACTGTCGGCTACGAGAATAACACTGCTCTCACACTGTCTAACACTCTCTAAAGTCTGGATGCGCTCCTCTAACGCTGATATCTTCTCCGTCAGAGTGCTCACTAACACACACCTATCACAAATAAAGTTATCGCTAATGACGGAGGAAGAATGTCTAAACATCCTGCACTCTACACACTGAACAAGCTGAACGGTAGACATTATAACGTACCTCTGTGTCGGAGTTTTTAGTTGTTTAGTTGAGGAAACTCGCCAATAAATCAAATGGAAAGGTTGTAAAAGGGAAGCGTACTGGTAGACCAAGAAAGACATCAAAGCGCCAAGACAGAAAACTTAAAGCAATATGACTTGAAAACAGAAAATGCACAACAAAACAAATGAGGAACAAATGGGCAGAAAGTGGAGTCAATGTCTGTGAACGGACAGTAAGAAATCGCCTAAAAGAAATGGGATTTACATACAGAAAAGCCAAAAGAAAACCATCATTAACATCTAAACAGAACAAAAACAAGGTTTCAGTGGGCTAAAGAAAGTCAATCTTGGACTGCGGATGACTGGATGAGAGTTAGATTCAGTGATGAATCACGAATCTGCATTGCGCAGGGTGATGATGCTGGAACTTTTGTTTGGTGCCGTTCCAATGAAATTTATAAAGACAACTGCCTGAAGAAAACATGCAAATTTCCACAATCATTATTGATATGGGGTTGTATGTCAGGTAAAGGTATGGGAGACATGACAGTCATTACATCTTCTATAAATGCACAAGTTTATGTTGAGATTTTGGACACTTTTCTTATTCCATCAATTGAAAGGATGTTTGGTGATGGTAGCATCATTTTTCAGGATGATAATGCATCATGCCATAGGGCAAAATCTGTGAAAACATTCCTACAGGAAATACATATAATGTCAATGGCATGGCCTGCAAATAGTCCGGACCTTAATCCAATTGAAAATCTGTGGTGGAAATGAAAGAAAATGGTCCACGACAAGGCTCCAACCTGCAAAGCTGATCTGGCAACTGCAATAAGACAAAGCTGGAGACAGACTGATGAAGTATACTGTTTGACATTAGTTAAATCCAGGCCTCAGAGAATTCAAGCTGTTATAAAAGCCAGAGGTGGTGCAAAAAAAACAAGTAGTGTTTTTATTTGGTGATTCCATATTTTTTTCCTCTGTTTGAGTTGTTAAAACAGTTGTCATTGACTATAGTTATCTTTCTTTGTTTTTTTTAAAGTGTTTTATACAGCCAGAAGTTTGGATTGTTGAGTGAAAATAGTTTTGTGGCATGTATGTGCTTGTTTTTTTTTCTACACAATTAAACATTTGAATGAACATCTTCTGAGAGGGGTGATTCCAGAATTTTTGCCAGGGGTTGTATATGAAAATAATATATAATTAATATATTTCCCCCCTATACTACATGTGTTTTTTTATATAGATTATTTTATAATCAAATTCGTTTGGTGCAATTTGTAAATCATGAACCTATTAATTTATGTTGTAATATAATATTTGATAGAGGTTATGTTGAGGAGGGTTGGGAGCAATCCGTGGCAGGGAGGCATTTTAGCGCATAACACCGGTACGCAGCGTTTCTGAAAGATTTAGCTCCAGCAGGCTGTAACAGGAGAAGATCTAAAAATATTTTTAATTGTAAAAACTTCTCTGTCCACTCCGGAGCAAGAAAATATGCGATTTGTCATTTTTGTGTGTTTATTTCTTGATAAACAAATGAGATAATCTCAGTTCACCCCCAGTGCTCAAATATCCCCCTTCTTGGTCGGCGAGTGCGAGTGACGTCACTCCCCATACAATCCCGCCCCACAGTATAGACCCGCCCCTGACGCTGATTGACAGGTTTCTGTGTAACGTGTTGGAAATGCAATTGCAAATGGATTAGCGATTGCGTTTGAATTTTGGCCGGCTTGACGCGCGGCGCAGAGAAAGTGAAAAAGCAAATGTGGTACTTGATTTTGATATTTAAATATGACAGGTTCATGACGTGTAAGACCTGGGAAATACAAATGCAAATGGACTTTGTTTTTTCATTTGAAATTTGGCAGTCAGTGTGCGCTCGCAAAGGGGAATCAGCAAACGGTAATGCAAAGTTTGCAATTGCATTTGAATTATAGCACACTTTGTGCGTCCACATATGGGAAACGCAATTGCAAATGCAATTGCATTTGAATATTGTCCGCGATATCGCTCCATAAATAATCTTGCATCACTAAAACATTGTAAAACATGGCATGAGATGGCTACACTCCATAGATTACTCTGCACCTTTACAGTGTCAGGAAATCCTATGATGAATGCTGAGTTTGTATTTAAAGGGTTAGTCCAAACATGAAAATTCGTTCAATAATTACTCAGATTTATATATTCATTTGCATTTATATGCTTCTGTCCAATACAACAAACACTATATTCAAGGTATTAATAAATTGTATAATTAATAAGAAAACAATGCTTTACCAGGCAATCATCAAAGAGATCCTCTTCAGATTCACGTCTCATCTTTACGCTTTGTTTCTGTGAAAATATTTACATTGTATCATTACATAATCTTTTATTCGTACAACTACATTTAGGCATTTCTTCATCTTTTGACTCGACACAGGATGACTCGACTTATTTTTATTGTCTGCAATGCGATTTAGACAAATTAGAACTGCGGTCAAGCCAGCCGCGATTGATTTTAGTGTGTGCACATATTACAGTGATTACGGTAGTTTCAGGACCGACACAGAGACAACGCGCTTTCAGAGCGCTTTTCATTTAGACGCCCAGGACTGAGAGATAATACAACATGCTCGTCAATTTTTACTTGCTTATTTATTTGCATTTCTGCTTTAATATCCGTGTTATTTATTGGTGACTTTGACGGTTGTCTGTTACAATATTTTTCTTAAATATTCACCATTCAAATAATTGTTTTATGTAGATAAGTACAGCAGAATTCGTAGAAAACAGACAAAATAATGTATTTAGTCTTTCTAAATACCAGAATTGATTTTTATTTTGTTTTACTGTTCAAAAGTAGCAGTTATTCTTCAATGAATGTTTTCTATAATGAGGATTAACGTCTGCTTTGGAAGAGAGGTCAAATAAACAAATGTTCACAATGGGGAAAAAAAGTTAAATAAAATGCCTTTATTTCACTTCAGAGACCTATGAAAAAAAATTCTAGTAAGTATAAAACGCCATGGTCAGTTTTTATCCCAAATAATGTACACACATTATATTTATAAAAAAAAAAAAAGTAGAAAAAAACAATGATCAGTTCTTATTCAGGACATCCCATACTATATACACACCAAATATGAAATAATTTTACTGCAGCATTTTTCAGATATTGGACATTATTACACTTTAAAGGGGTATAAAGACCCCATTTCTAATAAGTAGAAAAAAACAATGATCAGTTCTTATTCAGGACGTCCCATACTATATACACACCACATATGAAACTATTTTACTGCAGGATTTTTCAGATATGGGGCATTCTCTCTGTGTTGTTCATGAAACTACCATAATCACTGTAATATGCGCGCGCACTAAAATCAATCGCGGCTGGCTTGACCGTGTTTTTCTGAACCGCGGCTGGCTTTACCGCAGTAAATTAGAGCTGCTGTCAATACTGTATGAACATATGTACAGGTTCTTTACTCGTAACTCATTAATAAAGTTCGGCTTCAGAAAAAAAAACGTTTATTGCTAGTGCTCTTTTACCATTTAATGCTTTAACACACACGACTCAGTTTGTTCAGAAATGGCATCTAACTGGCGAGCCTTTGTCTGAACACGCCGTTTTCACTCGGGGTGGGGGTAAGAAACACACATCTCGGTGTATTAATCCGCGCGCTCGGTTCGTTATTATTTTATTTATTTATTTATTTACCACAGGACCCATGGGGGCTCCGTAGGTTCAGGTTTTTACACGAAAACGGTGTTTTGTGAATCTCCACACTATTAAAAACTGAAATTGCTAATTGTACGTCCTGAGATTAAGATGAACATTAATTGGGAGTCATGAAAGCGAGAATCACATCCAAAAAAGAAAGCTAAACTTACCTCGAACACGACAAACTCCAGCTGCAGCCACGCCGTGTTGTAACCTCCGTGATGATTCCCAACCGACTGATACACAGCGCGGGCACAGCGTCTCCAAACACACATGCGCAGTTTAATTTGCACACATTTTCGGCTTCAGTAGACACACAATACTTCAGACTGAAACACGACTGCCCCCTACAGGTAATGAAGGGCATGTTCACAGCTTCCCGCACGCAGCCGCGCAAAGCCGCGGCAAGTCACGGGATCCCTTTTCTCGAAACGCGGGTTTTTAATGGCGACATCTGTATGCAGTCTCATCAAACTCGCAACTCACTCCGAAGAGCATCCTTCTCTGCCTTGCAAACTCCCAACTCACTCCGAAGGGTACCAATCTCTGCCTCTGTCTGTTTCCTTCCTTCACAGAATTCTGTTGACCAGGGCTTGAAATTTAATATCGTATATAATATTTAATATTGGCATAATATCCCTGCCACAATTCTCACAGCTGTACAGTATGAATTGAAATAATAACAATAGTGTTTTTCTTTACTGAATAGGCAGAGCCTCTGAATAGGCAGAGCCGTTGATGTCTTTGGTTTCGGCTGTGAGTGGATGCGCTGTAGTAATCCACGTTTTATACAAATTACATAACCTTTTTTCAGTCATGATATACTAACATATATTTCAGTCATGATTTCAGTCATGATATACTAACATATTTTTGCCGTGTAGTGCGCGCGCAACATCTAAAGGGCGAGCGTTCACACAGCTGACCAAATCGTCATTAGCGTGCCCCTCCCCCAAACAGCGCAGCGAGGAGCATTTACATTCAAACAGGTTTTACAGGTGTGCTTTGCGAAGTCAGACACATACAGTACTGTACAAATGAAAATAACCTGTGAATAGCTGTTCTCATCTACAGTATACACTCGGAGAAACTAGAATCCCTGGAATGAGATTTTTCTTACCATAACATGTAGTGTTATTAATCACTCTACACTGTTTTTAATTACTTTTAATTTTATTTATAAATAAACAAACCAAATAAAATTATTCCATGTGTATTTACCCTTTGTAAAATAGCATTAAAAATGATGGGTCGTGTATCAAGCGATTAAAAAACAATACAAGGCACGTTATGATAAGGAACCTTTCTACAGTACAGTATCTCTTCCATTTCAGTGATTAAAAAACGGTAAAAATGTCAATTTTGGAATCCACAGAAGCAAAAGAACATGATAATAATAATCAAAATAATATTATTATTCTTTTTGCTTTTTATGTCCACCATTTAATAATGATTTAATTATCAATAATTAAAGCTGCTCACATCGCGCGCTTTCACTTTAAAAATGCAGTGTTTAATCAGCAAGTATATGTCGCCTCTCTTTATGATTGATAAATATTCTGACTGAAACAAATCTGCTCGTGTCAGATTGTTCATTTTTTATGAAAGAGGAGAGTAGAAGGGGAAACGTTTGCATGATCCCGCGTGTGCGCCTTTAACTTTGATCTAAAGTCAGATGAACGCGCGCGCCGATATGAGAGATTAGATCTTTCAGCACGCCGATGTCAGTCCCTATAGCAAGGAGCATTTACTTACATCTAAACTGAGTCATTTACATAAATCACTGATCACATTTAAACAATTTATTCATACAGATGTACATGTTTTATAGGTTTGTTACTGAAGAACTGTGGCAGCGGGCACACCTAATAATAAATGCCGGATTATTATATATTTTTTTTATTTATAGTTTTATATAAATAAAAATGCTTTTATAAATGTGGGCTACTGTTATCTACTTCAAATATTTGTTAAAACAGCCAGGAAACTCACTCTGACCATTTTAATAATTCATTGATAAATTAGTGATTCATCGTCGTCTCCACAGCAGTGAGCGCGCCTATAATTCACTTCTCATACGAATTACATAATCTAATAATTTTTTTCATTAGTTTATATTAAAGCAGATATTTATCTTTCTATAAGTATATATTTTTTCTAATTACAGTACAGGGTTGTTGTTCTTGCCATGTTACTGTGTGTGCTTTGCCATCTCAGACTGTCATGTTTTCCTCTTCTACTGTGTTTGCGTCGGGTGTGTGTGCGAGGCATGATCGCGGAGGCGAGCTGACGGTTCAATAAAGTCCTTTATTTTTGTTATACTCAAAGAACATAAACTAACCCAACACAAACAAAACAACTTCGACTAATGCTAGACGCCTGGCTGGAGTTCAGCCAGGCTATTTATAGCAAACATAAACATCATCAAATTAACTTCCCTCGGTTCAGGTGAGCTTCTACGTCACCTGACCGAGGTGCAAACTGGGAAACGAAGTCAAAAACGAAACTTAAAATAAACTACAAAACAAAAAACAAAAATCATCGGAGGCCCCCGACACCCACCCCAATGTTCTACCTTCCACCTCCTGACCAGGAGGCTGGGTGACGGGGCTGAAGACGTGCTCGGCCGTGGCAGGGCTGGAGACGTGTTCGGCCGTGGCAGGGCTGGCGACGTGCTCGGCCGAGGCAGGGCTGGAGATGTGCTCGGCCGTGGCAGGGCTGGTGACGTGCTCGGCCGTGGCAGGGCTGGTGACGTGCTCGGCCGTGGCAGGGCTGGTGACGTGCTCGGCCGTGGCAGGGCTGGTGCTGCGCTCGACGACGGCGTTGGAGCGGTCACTGCGCTCGACGACGGCGTTGGAGCGGTCACTGCGCTCGGCGACGGCGTTGGAGCTTGTGCAGAGCCCAACAGCGGCGTTGGAGCGTGTACTGCGCTCGACGACGGCGTTGGAGCGTGCATGGCGCTCGACGACGGCGTTGGAGCGTGCACGGCGCTCGACGACGGCGTTGGAGCTTGTGCAGAGCTCGACGACTGCGTTGGAGCTTGTGCAGAGCCCAACAGCGGCGTTAGAGCGTGTACTGCGCTCGACGACGGCGTTGGAGCGTGCACGGCGCTCGACGACGGCGTTGGAGCTTGTGCAGAGCTCAACGACTGCGTTGGAGCTTGTGCAGAGCTCGACGACGACGTTGGAGCTTGTGCAGAGCTCGACGACTGCGTTGGAGCTTGTGCAAAGCTCGACGATTGCGTTGGAGCTTGTGCAGAGCTCGACGATTGCGTTGGAGCTTGTGCAGAGCTCGACGATTGCGTTGGAGCTTGTGCAGAGCTCGACGACTGCGTTGGAGCTTGTGCAGAGCTCGACGACTGCGTTGGAGCTTATGCAGAGCTCGACGACTGCGTTGGAGCTTGTGCAGAGCTCGACGACGAGGTTGGAGCTTGTGCAGAGCTCGACGACGAGGTTGGAGCTTGTGCAGAGCTCGACGACGAGGTTGGAGCTTGTGCAGAGCTCGACGACGAGGTTGGAGCTTGTGCAGAGCTCGACGACGAGGTTGGAGCTTGTGCAGTGCTCAACCGCGGCGTTGGAGCGTGCACTGCGCTCGACGACGACGTTGGAGCTTTTGCAGAGCTCCACAGCGGCGTTGGAGCGTGCACTGCGCTCGACGACGACGTTGGAGCTTGTGCAGAGCTCAACAGCGGCGTTGGAGCGTGTACTGCGCTCGACGACGACGTTGGAGCTTTTGCAGAGCTCAACAGCGGCGTTGGAGCGTGCACTGTGCTCGATGACGACGTTGGAGCTTTTGCAGAGCTCAACAGCGGCGTTGGAGCGTGCGTTCGACTGCGGCGTGGGAGCGTGCAGTGCGCTCGACTGCGGCGTGGGAGCGTGCAGTGCGCTCGACTGCGGCGTGGGAGCGTGCAGTGCGCTCGACTGCGGCGTGGGAGCGTGCAGTGCGCTCGACTGCGGCGTTGGAGCGTGCAGTGCGCTCGACTGCGGCGTGGGAGCGTGCAGTGCGCTCGACTGCGGCGTGGGAGCGTGCAGTGCGCTCGACTGCGGTGTGGGAGCGTGCAGTGCGCTCGCCAGCGGCGTGGGAGCGTGCAGTGCGCTCGACAGCGGCGTGGGAGCGTGCAGTGCGCTCGACAGCGGCGTTGGAGGGTACTCGGCGCTCGACAGCGGCGTTGGAGCGTACTCGGCGCTCGACAGCGGCGTTGGAGCGTACTCGGCGCTCGACAGCGGCGTTGGAGCGTACTCGGCGCTCGACAGCGGCGTTGGAGCGTACTCGGCGCTCGACAGCGGCATTGGAGCGTACTCGGCGCTCGACAGCGGCGTTGGAGCGTGCAGTGCGCTCGACGACGGCTCTGGAGCGTGCAGTGTGCTCGCCAGTTCAACGTCGTCCTCAAAGCCGGGAGGCGGCGGCAGAACAGGTGCGTGGGACAGCGGCTGCTGGCATGCTAGCTCGCTGTCCTCGAAACCGGGAGGCGGCGGCAGAACTGATGCATTGGTAATTGGAGCTTGTGCAGGGCTCGACGGCGTTGGACCGTGCACTGCGCTCGACGGCGTTGGAGCGTGCACTGCGCTCGACTGCAGCGTTGGAGCGTGCACTGCGCTCGACTGCAGCGTTGGAGCGTGCACGGCGCTCGACTGCAGCGTTGGAGCGTGCACGGCGCTCGACTGCAGCGTTGGACCGTGCACGGCGCTCGACTGCAGCGTTGGACCGTGCACGGCGCTCGACTGCAGCGTTGGAGCGTGCACGGCGCTCGAATGCAGCGTTGGAGCGTGCACGGCGCTCGAATGCAGCGTTGGAGCGTGCACGGCGCTCGACTGCAGCGTTGGAGCGTGCACGGCGCTCGACTGCAGCGTTGGAGCGTGCGATGCGCTCGACTGCAGCGTTGGAGCGTGCACTGCGCTCGACTGCAGCGTTGGAGCGTGCACTGCGCTCGACTGCAGCGTGGGAGCGTGCACGGCGCTCGATTGCAATGTGGGAGCGTGCACGGCGCTCGACTGCAGCGTTGGAGCGTGCACGGCGCTCGGCTGCAGCGTAACGTCGTCCTCAAAGCCCGGAGGCTGCAGTAGAGTGGGTATTTGGTGCAGCGGCTGCTGACACGCTAGCGCTGTTCTTGAAACCTGGGGGAGGCAGAAGGATAACGCTCTCCTCTCCGTGCAGACACGGCGCGAAGTCTTCCTCCGCGACTTCCTCAGGCAGTGGCCGGGGGATGAGCGCATTGTCCAGACCCGGGAGGGGGATCGCTTCCGGGGCTACAGACTGGTTCTCCCGAACCTGGACGAACTGCAGTTGGAGCTGCAGCACCTGCTCGCGCAGGTCACGAATGCGCTCCTGGTTGGACTCCGCCCACTGCCTGTAGAAGCCTACCTCGTCGCCGTGCTGCAGCGGCGTCCAGTCCTCCATGCTCAGCTCCGGTGTGCTGTCCGCGCCACCTTCAGGCAGTGGCCGTGGGAGGAGTGCATCGTCCAGATTCGAGAGAGGGATCGCTTCCGGGACTACAGCTTGGTTCTCCCGAACCTGGACGAACTGCAGTTGGAGCTGCAGCACCTGCTCGCGCAGGTCATGAATGCACTCCTCGTTGCGTTCCGCCCACTGCCTGCAGAATCCTCCGGTCTCTCCCTCGGCCGCTACACCTCTCGGCGGTGTGCGCCGGATGACGGGTCCGCAGCCTTCCCAGCTTCGCCTCGCCAGTCTCTCTCTAGCTGTCATGCTGTCCTCCCAAAAGCTTGCCAGCTCGATGTGCTCACCGTTTCTCCATTCCTGCCCAACTTCCATTTCGCCGTGCTCCTCGCTGGCCTCCAGCAGTTCCGCCAGCTCGTTGGAGATGATAATTTCTCCTCCCAAGTAATTCCCTAGGAGGGGATCCTCCGCCATGCCTCTTGGTAGGTCTAGCATTCTGTCATGTTTTCCTCTTCTACTGTGTTTGCGTCGGGTGTGTGTGCGAGGCATGATCGCGGAGGCGAGCTGACGGTTCAATAAAGTCCTTTATTTTTGTTATACTCAAAGAACATAAACTAACCCAACACAAACAAAACAACTTCGACTAATGCTAGACGCCTGGCTGGAGTTCAGCCAGGCTATTTATAGCAAACATAAACATCATCAAATTAACTTCCCTCGGTTCAGGTGAGCTTCTACGTCACCTGACCGAGGTGCAAACTGGGAAACGAAGTCAAAAACGAAACTTAAAATAAACTACAAAACAAAAAACAAAAACGGGCGTTAGGCGCCCTCTAGGGGTCAACCGTCACACAGACACATGCAAATACTGTAATACAGTGGTGTGAAAAACTATTTGCCCCCTTCCTGATTTCTTATTCTTTTGCATGTTTGTCACACTTAAATGTTTCTGATCATCAAAAACCGTTAACTATTAGTCAAAGATAACATAATTGAACACAAAATGCAGTTTTTAAATGAAGGTTTACGTTATTAAGGGAGAAAAAAACCCTCCAAATCTACATGGCCCTGTGTGAAAAAGTGATTGCCCCCTTTGTTAAAAAAGAACTTAACTGTGGTTTATCACACCTGAGTTCAATTTCTGTAGTCACCCCCAGGCCTGATTACTGCCACACCTGTTTCAATCAAGAAATCACTTAAATAGGAGCTACCTGACACAGAGAAGTAGACCAAAAGCACCTCAAAAGCTAGACATCATGCCAAGATCCAAAGAAATTCAGGAACAAATGAGAACAAAAGTAATTGAGATCTATCAGTCTGGTAAAGGTTATAAAGCCATTTCTAAAGCTTTGGGACTCCAGCGAACCACAGTGAGAGCCATTATCCACAAATGGCAAAAACATGGAACAGTGGTGAACCTTCCCAGGAGTGGCCGGCCGACCAAAATTACCCCAAGAGCGCAAAGACAACTCATCCGAGAGGCCACAAAAGACCCCAGGACAACATCTAAAGAACTGCAGGCCTCACTTGCCTCAATTAAGGTCAGTGTTCACGACTCCACCATAAGAAAGAGACTGGGCAAAAACAGCCTGCATGGCAGATTTTCAAGGCGCAAACCACTTTTAAGCAAAAAGAACATTAAGGCTCGTCTCAATTTTGCTAAAAAACATCTCAATGATTGCCAAGACTTTTGGGAAAATACCTTGTGGACCGACGAGACAAAAGTTTAACTTTTTGGAAGGTGCGTCTCCCGTTACATCTGGCGTAAAAGTAACACAGCATTTCAGAAAAAGAACATCATACCAACAGTAAAATATGCTGGTGGTAGTGTGATGGTCTGGGGTTGTTTTGCTGCTTCAGGACCTGGAAGGCTTGCTGTGATAGATGGAACCATGAATTCTACTGTCTACCAAAAAATCCTGAAGGAGAATGTCCGGCCATCTATTCGTCAACTCAAGCTGAAGCAATCTTGGGTGCTGCAGCAGGACAATGACCCAAAACACACCAGCAAATCCACCTCTGAATGGCTGAAGAAAAACAAAATGAAGACTTTGGAGTGGCCTAGTCAAAGTCCTGACCTGAATCCTATTGAGATGTTGTGGCATGACCTTAAAAAGGCGGTTCATGCTAGAAAACCCTCAAATAAAGCTGAATTACAACAATTCTGCAAAGATGAGTGGGCCAAAATTCCTCCAGAGCGCTGTAAAAGACTCATTGCAAGTTATCGCAAACGCTTGATTGCAGTTATTGCTGCTAAGGGTGGCCCAACCAGTTATTAGGTTCAGGGGGCAATTACTTTTTCACACAGGGCCATGTAGGTTTGGATTTGTTTTCTCCCTAAATAATAAAACCCCTCATTTAAAAACTGCATTTTGTGTTTACTTGTGTTATCTTTGACTAATAGTTAAATGTGTTTGATGATCAGAAACATTTTGTGTGACAAACATGCAAAAGAATAAGAAATCAGGAGGGGGGCAAATAGTTTCTCACACCACTGTACACCTCAAGTGTGAATAGCTGTTCTCACCTATACACTCGGAGAAACTAAAATCACCACTGTTCATGGTTTCAGCAAACTGGGGAGGATCTTGGATCTTGCTTCAGGCCTCTTCTTAATTTTGTGTAAATTTAAAATCTGAAAGCTGCTCACATCGCGCGCTTTCACTTTAAAAAAAAATGCAGTGTTTAATCAGCAAGTATGTCACCTCTCTTCATGATTGATAAATATTCTGACTGAAACAAATCTGCTCGTGTCAGATCATATCCGGAGCATTTTTGATGATTGTGAATAAAACTTTTAGTCAATGTACGTTAAATGTGTGCGCTGTTTAACTTTGCCGAGTTTTGATCTAAAGTCAGATGAACGCGCGCGCCGATATGAGAGATTAGATATCTCTTTCAGCAAACACATTTACAGGAGCATTTACTTACATCTAAACTGAGTCATTTACATAAATCACTGATCACATTTAAACAATTTATTCATACAGATGTACATGTTTTATAGGTTTGTTACTGAAGAACTTTGGCAGCGGGCACACCTAATAATAAATGCCGGATTATTATTATTTTTTTTTTATTTATAGTTTTATATAAATAAAAATGCTTTTATAAATGTGGGCTACTGTTATCTACTTCAAATATTTGTTAAAACAGCCAGGAAACTCACTCTGACCATTTTAATAATTCATTGATAAGTCAGTGATTCCTTTGCTTACGGCTGTGCTGATCATGTCATCTCGTCGTCAGTGAGCGCGCCTATACAGTAATTCACTTCTCATACGAATTACATAATCTAATATTTTTTTTTCATTAGTTTATATTAAAGCAGATATTTCTCTTTCTATAAGTATATATTTTTCACGTCTGTGCGGCGAGTATACACAGAGTTTGGGTTCATTTTCTGACGCGCTCAAGTTCACCAAAATCAATACAGAACCCCGTTTACTTTATTTATTTAACAAAATCATGAAGTTTTTTCGTCATTGTGAGTGCACCTAAATAAAAGTAGAGTCTTATAAAAGCTACAAATTTAAAGAACACAAAATATAAGATGACACAAGACCCTACACGTGTAGCCTTTCTACTGTAATTAAACAGTTTACAACGTTTACGTTGCTTAAATTCGATCCTAAAAAACTGAATTTAATTTTAATTATAAATTTGTACTGTAATGTTACTACTGTGATTATGAATTCGTTTATTTACAATGTTTCACTTTATTTTATCTGCAACGACGTGCAGCTGTGGACGACCTGCGCCTCATTAAGCCTGGAGAGAACGAACTGATGCCTGAGGCGTCAGTCTATAGTTATATAGCGCCACTCAGTGGTAAAAGCCAGCAAACACACAAACCCAAATGCTGACGCCATACACGCCATACATCGGCGACGGTAGAAGTCGCATACTGCCTGTGCACCCACTGTATATAGAGCAAGGTAATGAATGAAATGAAGAACAGGTGTGTTGAGGCGGCAAAATGAAAGCAGTGGGCTGGAGTGTGGAACGGAGTCGCAGGTGATCATGGCTTGGCTTGAGGCGTTGGCGTGACCTGGCGTATCGTGACACTGGCATGTTTTTGGGAGGAGGGACATAACTGAAGAACCTGGAGGAACAGGAAGAACACGTAATGGGAATCGATCATGGAGCTGTGAGGAGACAGTAAAATTGACTGCACCACCATGACACTTGAAGACAGATACATTTGCCCACACACTCACTGTGCTGATGGCCTTATTCCCCTTGTAGATGGTGTGATCATTCACCATGCTCACTATAGCCATGCCCAGGTTACAATGTATACCAAAGGAGATGCAGAAGCCCAAACCGCACAGGATGGCCATCATATGACGCCGAGGTAAACCTACAGATTTGGCCATTAAAAATGCACGTTTCGAGAAAAGGGATGTTGCGACTTGCCGCGGCTGCATGCGGCAAGCTGTGAAAATGCCCTCCATTACCTGTAGGGGGCAGTCGTGTTTCAATCTGAAGTTTTGAGTGTCTACTGAAGCCAAAAATGTGTTACATCTCTGAGACGCGCGGACACACACAAACTCTCCGTGCAGATAAACCATGCACTGAACAACATGTCTTCAGTTCATAATACACCTGGCCATTAATAAACGTGAATATTTTAGGCCTAAAAAGATGCTTTAAAATTTATCTAAAATTCATTCATCGGCGTGTATAAACCCGCGGCTCGCAGTTTCACTTCCACAACAAAAGGCAGCGTTTTGATCAAAAGGATGATAAACGCGTGTGATTTATTGATAAAAATGCCCCCCCGCCCCCATAAATTCAAGGTGAGAAGAGATTCCGCAGAATCTTCTGACACACTACTTGCTCTGAAGTACTATATTCAACAAGAATATAGAGGATAAGAATCATATTTATAATAAGATAATTAATTAAATAATAAAATTATATCAAATAAGAACTTTATCTAAAAGCCAGACCGACCAAATTTCTCATTCACTGCTGAAGTAGTTAAATATGCTTATACTGTAGATACGTAGGTTACATTTTAAAAGTACAATCACAAGTAAATTACAAACTGCATGTAAAATATGAATAAAACAGTATTAGACACATATATATACGATATGGTAGTATATAAAATGAAAAAGCTCAATTTGTGCTCAAATGTAAAGCAAACGCAATTATTAATTTATTGTGTATATTTAACTTCATTCAGCCGTTTAAGTTATATGAAAAATAATGTTCCTACCAGCCTACTATTATTTTCTGTTCAGATTTAAAGATGCCCGCGCGTATGTACAAAAAGACGAATACAAAGAATACAAAAGTGTATAATCTTTAATAAAGTTAGACTAATACAATATTGTTTCCAATGCTGAAGCAAACATGATTTTGTTTTAGTCAATACACTGAATACGACGCAACAGCGCGCTCCGAGGTGAAGCGCACCCACAGTTACTGTAATCCCTCTTCTCACCTTTTATTCACGATAGCTGTGAAGGTATCAAACCAGTTTCGCTGATGGGGGAATTCACAGAATTGAGGAGTTTAAAACGATTTAACAAGACCGGGCAGACCTACATGAAAGGTGAGAAGTGGGATTACAGTAACTGAGCGCGCTGTCGCATTGTATATACTGTACAACACGCATTTATCAGCCTTTCGATCAAAACACTGCCTTTTGTAAAGTGAAAGTACAGTGGTGTGACAACCAGACTGCTCATTACCGTCGCACTCACCGCCGTGGAAAGCGGCAGCGGCCAAAATAAACCAGGAGCATTTCAAAATAATTTGTGAAATGACCGCCAGGTGGTGCAAATTTACATTTTCCGTCGTATCGGTTTTTAAATATATTCAGAGCTTAAGTCATAATAAAGTCAAAACAATATGTTGTAGCGAAGTAATACTACAATTATGATAATTTACACATCCAACAAACATGAAAAACTATAAATATAAAAAATATGAGTTGGAAAACATTGGTTTTATTTTGTTTAGACAGACTCTCTGTTTTTATCTGTTTAGTGTTATTATTAAAGAAAACAGCACAAACAACAGCACTAGTGTAAGGGACTGCCCCTAGAGGGCACTGTGGTTGAGTTTGTTTTTGTAGTTTTTTGTTAGAAGACCCAGTTTCCCAGAAGGCACCTCGGTCAGGTCACGACGAAGTTTCACCTGTGCCGAGGTGGCTCATTAGAACCATTATAAAAAGCTGTTAGCTCTGGGAAACTGGGTTGAGCATTAATACCGTCTTGTGGGCTTTTGTTTTGTTGATTTCAATTTTGCGTGATACTGGCTCTGAGAACTTGTTTTCTGTGTAGAATTTAGTTAAGTGTTTCTTTGATTTTATTTTAGTGTATGTAAGTTAAGTATTTGGGATTATTGTTCCTGTGAGTCTAGTAATTCCTCTTTGTGTCTTCCTCAGGTTCCTCGAGTCGCCCCCTAGTCTTTAGTGTGTTTACCTAGTCTTCCGTGTTTCCCCCTCCTCACTAGTGTGCTTCCCCGGTCTCTGGAGTCTCTCCCTGTCTTGATGCCAAGCTCTAAGCCCCCGTGTGATCTACGAGCGTGCGTGCGAGTGTGACTGGTAGGTGAGTGTGTGTGTACCCAGGTAGTGTGAGAGTGAGTGATGCTCAGAGGAGCGTGCATGGGTGTGTGACTGATATAAGGGCATGTGTGTGTGTCACTAGTGTGAATGTGCGGGTAGCTCATAGGAGCGTGCGTGAATGTTATTGATAGGTGTGTGCGTGTCGCTAGTGTGAACGTGGGTGTGGCTCATAGGAGCATGCAGGGGTGTGGAGCTTGTAGGTGGGTGCGTGATTTGCCTGAATGAGTGTGCGAGCCGCTCGTAGTAGCATGGGAGGTTGAGCTACAGTCTAAAAGGCATTTCTTATAGGTTTGAGGTTTGTCAAAGCCCGTGTCATTGCACCGGCTGAGTCTTCTATGTTCGGGTATTAGAGCCTGATTGTAAAGCCCGTGTCCCAACACCGGCTGAGTCTTCTATGTTCGGGTATTAGAGCCTGTTTGTCAAGCCCGTGTCACGACACCGGCTGAGTCTTCTATGTTCGGGTATTAGAGCCTGTTTGTCAATGCTGGTGTCTCCACGCAGGCTTAGTCTTATGCTTCATGTGTTTAAGCCTATAGGAAAGGCACTGTCTCCCGAACCCCTGAGTGTGCCATGTCTCCCGAACCCCTGAGTGTGCCATGTCTCCCGAACCCCTGAGTGTGCCATGTCTCCCGAACCCCTGAGTGTGCCATGTCTCCAGAGCCAGTGTCTTGTTTCAGTTTTCTTGTGTTTGTTTGCAAATAAAAGACTCTTTATTTTTGAAAAGAACCCTCTGTGTCTATGCCTGCCCTTTCTATGCCCACGGCTATACCAACAGCCTGTAACACCACATCATGACAACTAGGGCTTTAAAAAAAATTATTTCGACAATACTTACAGTTGTTAGAGTTTAAGACATCAAGATTTAAATATAGAAATAACTAAAACAAATAGAGCAAACTTCCAGAATAGATAATAAAAAAATAAATCAATAAAAAACATTACAAAAAAATTACATTACTTCGTCTGGCACTGAACCAAAATATATTGTCTTACATTTGTGAATAAAATATCATTGTTTTATTCAGAGATTTACAGTATTTGTGCAAAATAATAGTTATGCAATATAATTACAGGCTCTGGATTCGTTTTTCGTTTGCAGTATAAAACCAAAATACATCTTACTATTTTTGAGAGATTTGTCGTAAAAAAAAAACTGTTTTTTTTTTCAGATATTTGTCTGTACAAAATAATATTTATGCAATATAATCACGGGCTCTTGATTCGTTATTCGTTTGCAATATAAACCAAAATACATTAACCATATAATATAAACCAAAATATAAACCAAAATATTTAATTTGCTGTATTAAATATTTATGCCGTCTCATCAAGGATCCAAAGATTGCGTTGTACTAAATAATATTTTTGCTGATTTTTTTGTGCGATTCAGTTGTACTGAATGATGTTTTACTGTATGTTTATATAAAAAAATGAGTTAGAAAACATTGGTTTTATTTTGTTTAGACAGACTCTCTGTTTTTATCTGTTTAGTGTTATTATTAAAGAAAACAGCGCAAACAACAGCACTAGGGCTTTTTAAAAAAATTATTTCGACAATACTTACAGTTGTTAGAGTTTAAGACATCAAGATTTAAATATAGAAATAACTAAAACAAATAGAGCAAACTTCCAGAATAGATAATAAAAAAATAAATCAATAAAAAAGATGTATGCAGTATAATCGGGGCCTCTCATTACATTACTTCGTCTGGCACTGAACCAAAATATATTGTCTTACATTTGTGAATAAAATATCATTGTTTTATTCAGAGATTTACAGTATTTGTGCCAAATAATAGTTATGCAATATAATTACAGGCTCTGGATTCGTTTTTCGTTTGCAGTATAAAACCAAAATACATCTTACAATTTTTGAGAGATTCGTCATAAAAAAATATTTTTTTTCCAGATATTTGTCTGTACAAAATAATATTTATGCAATATTTATATATTTATGTACTGAATGATGTTCATGCAGTATAATCAAGCTCTCTTATTTCGTTATTTGTTCACATTTGGCAAATAAATTTGCACACTACTCCAAGCGTGGCAATGCATGCTTGGTTTAAGTTGGACATTGACGCACATATTGTAAATGAATGTGAATCGTAGGGCATTATATTCCTGCCACAATTCTCACAGCTGCACAGTATGTATTGAAATAATAACAATAGTGTTTTTCTTTACTGAATAGAAATATAATTACGCAACTGTTAAGCATTAGCCCGTACTTGATAACACAAAAACACAAGCGCTGGTCCCTCCCCCAAACCGGGCAGCGAGGAGCATTTACATTTAAACAGGTTTTACAGGTGTGCTTTGCGAAGTCAGACATACATATGCAAATAACCTGTGAATAGCTGTTCTCACCTACAGTATACACTCGGAGAAACTAAAATCCCTCGAATGAGATTTTTCTTACCATAACATGTAGTGTTATTAATCACTCTACACTGTTTTTAATTATTTTTAATTTTATCTATAAATAAACAAACCAAATAAAATTATTCCATGTGTATTTACCCTTTGTTAAATAGCATTAAAAATGATGAGTCGTGTATCGAGCGATTAAAAACAATACAAGGCACGTTATGATAAGGAACCTTTCTACAGTATCTCTTCCATTTCAGTGATTAAAAAACAGTAAAAATATACATTTTGGAATCCACAGACGCTCAAACAGCAAAAGAACATGATAATAATAATCAAAATAATATTGTTATTCTTTTTACTTTTTATGTCCCCCATGTAATAATGATTTAATTATCAATAATTAAAGCTGCTCACATCGCGCGCTTTCACTTTAAAAATGCAGTGTTTAATCAGCGAGTATATGTCGCCTCTCTTTATGATTGATAAATATTCTGACTGAAACAAATCTGCTCGTGTCGGATTGTTCATTTTTTATGAAAGAGGAGAGTAGAAGGGGAGAACTGAAAGTGTGTACAAACAACAGCACAATGCATGTGTGAATGGCTGAAACGTTAAGTCAGATGAACGCGCGCGCCGATATGAGAGATTAGATCTTTCAGCACGCCGATGTCAGTCACTACAGTAGCAAGGAGCATTTACTGATCACATTTAAACAATTTATTCATACAGATGTACATGTTTTATAGGTTTGTTACTGAAGAACTGTGGCAGCGGGCACACCTAAAAATAAACGCAGGATTTTTTTTTATAGTTTTATATAAATAAAAATGCTTTAATAAATGTGGGCTACTGTTATCTACTTCAAATATTTGTTAAAACAGCCAGGAAACTCACTCTGACCATTTTAATAATTCATTGTTAAGTTAGTGATTCCTTTGGTAACGGCTGTGCTGATCATGTCATCTCGTCGTCAGTGAGCGCGCCTATACAGTAATTCACTTCTCATACGAATTACATAATCTAATAATTTTTTTTCATTACTTTATATTAAAGCAGATCGTTCTCTTTCTATAAGTATATATTTTTCACGTCTGTGAGGCGAGTATACACGGAGTATACACTCACATCGCGCGCTTTCACTTTAAAAATGCAGTGTTTAATCAGCAAGTATATGTCGCCTCTCTTTATGATTGATAAATATTCTGACTGAAACAAATCTGCTCGTGTCGGATTGTTCATTTTTGATGAAAGAGGAGAGTAGAAGCGGAAACGTTTGCATGATCCTGCGTGTGCGCTCTTTAACTTTGATCTAAAGTCAGATGAACGCGCGCGCCGATATGAGAGATTAGATCTTTCAGCACGCCGATGTCAGTCCCTATAGCAAGGAGCATTTACTTACATCTAAACATAAATCACTGATCACATTTAAACAATTTATTCATACAGGTGTACATGTTTTATAGGTTTGTTACTGAAGAACTGTGGCAGCGGGCACACCTAAAAATAAATACAGGATTATTTTTTTTATATATAGTTTTATATAAATAAAAATGCTTTTATAAATGTGGGCTACTGTTATCCACTTCAAATATTTGTTAAAACAGCCAGGAAACTCACTCTGACCATTTTAATAATTCATTGATAAGTTAGTGATTCCTTTGGTTACGGCTGTGCTGATCATGTCATCTCGTCGTCAGTGAGCGCGCCTATACAGTAATTCACTTCTCATACGAATTACATAATCTAATAATTTTTTTTCATTACTTTATATTAAAGCAGATATTTCTCTTTCTATAAGTATATATTTTTCACATCTGTGAGGCGAGTATACACGGAGTTTGGGTTCATTTTCTGACGCGCTCAAGTTCACCGAAAACAATACAGAACCCCGTTTAGAGTAATTTATTTCATTTAATAAATCTACTACAAATTTAAAGAACACAAAATATAAGATGACACAAGACCCTGGATTCGTTTTTCGTTTGCAGTATAAAACCAAAATACATCTTACTATTTTTGAGAGATTTGTGGTAAAAAAAATCTTTTTTTTTCAGACATTTGTCTGTACAAAATAATATTTATGCAATATTTATATATTTATGTACTGAATGATGTTCATGCAGTATAATCAAGCTCTCTTATTTCGTTATTTGTTCACATTTGGCAAATAAATTTGCACACTACTCCAAGCGTGGCAACGCATGCTTGGTTTAAGTTGGACATTGACGCACATATTGTAAATGAATGTGAATCGTAGGGCATTATATTCCTGCCACAATTCTCACAGCTGCACAGTATGTTTTGAAATAATAACAATAGTGTTTTTCTTTACTGAATAGAAATATAATTGCGCAACTGTTAAGCATTAGCCCGTACTTGATAACACAAAAACACAAGCGCTGGTCCCTCCCCCAAACCGTGCAGCGAGGAGCATTTACATTTAAACAGGTTTTACAGGTGTGCTTTGCGAAGTCAGACATACATATGCAAATAACCTCTGAATAGCTGTTCTCACCTACAGTATACACTCGGAGAAACTAAAATCCCTCGAATGAGACTTTTCTTACCATAACATGTAGTGTTATTAATCACTCTACACTGTATTTAATTACTTTTAATTTTATCTATAAATAAACAAACCAAATAAAATTATTCCATGTGTATTTACCCTTTGTAAAATAGCATTAAAAATGATGGGTCGTGTATCGAGCGATTAAAAACAATACAAGGCACGTTATGATAAAGATTTCTACAGTATCTCTTCCATTTCAGTGATTAAAAAACGGTAAAAATATAAATTTTGGAATCCACAGACGCTCAAACAGCAAAAGAACATCATAATAATAATCAAAATAATATTATTATTCTTTTTGCTTTTTATGTCCACCATTTAATAATGATTTAATTATCAATAATTAAAGCTGCTCACATCGCGCGCTTTCACTTTAAAAATGCAGTGTTTAATCAGCAAGTATATGTCGCCTCTCTTTATGATTGATAAATATTCTGACTGAAACAAATCTGCTCGTGTCGGATTGTTCATTTTTTATGAAAGAGGAGAGTAGAAGGGGAGAACTGAAAGTGTGTACAAACAACAGCACAATGCATGTGTGAATGGCTGAAACGTTAAGTCAGATGAACGCGCGCGCTGATATGAGAGATTACATCTTTCTGCACGCCGATGTCAGTCACTATAGTAGCAAGGAGCATTTACTGATCACATTTAAACAATTTATTCATACAGATGTACATGTTTTATAGGTTTGTTACTGAAGAACTGTGGCAGCGGGCACACCTAAAAATAAACGCAGGATTTTTTTTTATAGTTTTATATAAATAAAAAATGCTTTTATAAATGTGGGCTACTGTTATCTACTTCAAATATTTGTTAAAACAGCCAGGAAACTCACTCTGACCATTTTAATAATTCATTGATAAGTTAGTGATTCCTTTGGTTACGGCTGTGCTGATCATGTCATCTCGTCGTCAGTGAGCGCGCCTATACAGTAATTCACTTCTCATACGAATTACATAATCTAATAATTTTTTTTCATTACTTTATATTAAAGCAAATCGTTCTCTTTCTATAAGTATATATTTTTCACATCTGTGAGGCGAGTATACACTCACATCGCGCGCTTTCACTTTAAAAATGCAGTGTTTAATCAGCAAGTATATGTTGCCTCTCTTCATGATTGATAAATATTCTGACTGAAACAAATCTGCTCGTGTCGGATTGTTCATTTTTGAAGAAAGAGGAGAGTAGAAGCGGAAACGTTTGCATGATCCTGCGTGTGCACTCTTTAACTTTGATCTAAAGTCAGATGAACGTGCGCGCCGATATGAGAGATTAGATCTTTCAGCACGCCGATGTCAGTCCCTATAGCAAGGAGCATTTACTTACATCTAAACATAAATCACTGATCACATTTAAACAATTTATTCATACAGATGTACATGTTTTATAGGTTTGTTACTGAAGAACTGTGGCAGCGGGCACACCTAAAAATAAATACAGGATTATTTTTTTTATATATAGTTTTATATAAATAAAAATGCTTTTATAAATGTGGGCTACTGTTATCCACTTCAAATATTTGTTAAAACAGCCAGGAAACTCACTCTGACCATTTTAATAATTCATTGATAAATTAGTGATTCCTTTGGTTACGGCTGTGCTGATCATGTCATCTCATCGTCAGTGAACGCGCCTATACAGTAATTCACTTCTCATACAAATTACATAATCTAATAATTTTTTTTCATTACTTTATATTAAAGCAGATAGTTCTCTTTCTATAAGTATATATTTTTCAAGTCTGTGCGGCGAGTATACACGGAGTTTGGGTTCATTTTCTGACTCGCTCAAGTTCACCAAAATCAATACAGAACCCCGTTTACTTTATTTATTTAACAAAATCATGAAGTTTTTTCGTCATTGTGTGTGCACCTAAATAAAAGTAGAGTCTTATAAAAGCTACAAATTTAAAGAACACAAAATATAAGATGACACAAGACCCTACACGTTTAGCCTTTCTACTGTAATTACACAGTTTACAACGTTTACGTTGCTTAAATTCGATTCTAAAAAACTGAATTTAATTTTAATTATAAATTTGTACTGTAATGTTACTACTGTGATTATGAATTCGTTTATTTACAATGTTTCACTTTATTTTATCTGCAACGACGTGCAGCTGTGGACGACCTGCGCCTCATTAAGCCTGGAGAGAACGAACTGATGCCTGAGGCATCAGTCTATAGTTATATAGCGCCAGTCAGTGGTAAAAGCCAGCAAACGCACAAACCCAAATGCTGACGCCATACACGCCATACACCGGCGACGGTAGAAGTCGCATACTGCCTGTGCACCCACTGTACTTTACAAAAGACAAACAGCCTTATTTCAGTCATAAATTCGCAAGCACATCACATTCCAGCTATTATTTCCAGCTGTGGTTAAATAATGGATGAAATAATTATTCAATGTTGGACACAGAGCAAAAAATATGATTATTATAAAAAGCCAGAAGAACTTAGTTTACATAAAAGAATATTATATATTTTCTACATTCTACAACAATACTGGGGATTTCAAAACTATAAAATAACACATATGGAGTTAGGTAATGTCATGAGTAGGCTGCTTGTGTGAGTGTTTGCGTGGCATAAATGCAGAGGCAAAGAGAATGACGTCTTTGATGTTCTTTCTTTATTTAATAACAAAACAAAACTGAAACAAAACGCTCTAGTTTGAGCTCAAGAGGAAACTTTACTCTAGTCATACGAACAGCACCAACATAGTAACAATACCTACAGCAACCACAACTAATGCTAGACGCCTGACTGAACTTCAGTCAGGCTATTTATAATCCGGTACTTAATTACTCGACTCGGCTCAGGTGGTTGCTTCCTTCACCTGGCCGAGGTGCAGTCTGGGATATGAAGTTCCCAACTAAACTTAACACAAAACACAACCCAAGTCTTTGGGCGCTTTGGAGCCCTCTAGGGGTTAACCCTTACAGGTAATTACGTAACAACAACAAAAACAACCTACCTCTGCTGCAGACGAGAAGTTAATTTAGAGTTATCAGCCTGAAAAATGACCAATTAACAGCACCTCAGATTAGAGGCGTTATGAAGTCTTTACAGAGCAGAAGTAGCAGAAACATCTCAATATCAACTGTTCAAAGGAGATTAATGCATTTTTTGGACGCCTTTAGCATTCCTTTACAATGTAGAAAGAAAGAAATTTCAGGAACCATCATGGAGTTAGAAAGTGACCACAAACTTTTGAACGGTAGTGTGTCCAGAGAAACATATGCCAGTTTATTAATTTCATCATTGGTCACGCCAAAATGCCCACACACTCCCTCTCTCAGTCACACACACACACACATACATTCACTCTCTCTCAGTCACACACACACACACACACACACACACACACACACACACAGTACTCACATACATTCACTCTCTCTCAGTCACACACACACACACACACAGAAGTAAATCTCCATGCTAATCCCAGTCTGGTGTGAGTGAACGCTAATCCTGGTAGTCCATCACCTTGTGTGATCTTAAAACTAACAACAACAATAACAGCAGCACGAGCACACAGGACCCGGGATTGATGCATCTAATACCTCTTTTCCACTGCATAGAACGGCACGACGCGGTTCAGTTCAACTCACTTGGTTCGGCGCAGTTTGGCTCGGTTTGCGCTTCCACTGCAGTGTAGTAACGCTTTAGCGTGGGCGGGATTACTCACGTGTCGTTTAGTCGCGGCGCCGCTACTGCCGTGACGTCAACGTAAACGCTCCACAAACAAACACACAACAATGGAGCATATCGACGGCATGGTGTTCTTCATTCTCGGCATGTGGATGTTTTTAACAGCGAGACGAAGGAGTTTGTTTCAAAAGAGGCTGACGGTTAATACAAAAAGGTGCGTCTGATCCTTCTCTGGCTGTTTCTAAATATAGCGGTTCTGTTGTGTCTCGTGTCGCAAGTTCGGTGACGCAGTAATGACGATTTTCTCCGGCTAATCAGTGACCAGCCGTGTTTACACGTCACGTTTTGGTAACGGTTCGGCGCGCTTGGAACCTCAGCTGAGGTGGTACTAAAAAAAGGACCAGGTACCATGTACTGTTCCCAGTGGAAAACCCCCCAAAAGTGAGTTGAACTGAACCGTGTCGTGCCGTACTATGCAGTGGAAAAGCGCCATAAAACACACCCACAGGAGGTCCGGCCCAGGACATGAGGTTACGGCGGCTCTTACCGGTGGATCCTCGTGAGCGCTTTGGCTGCCTCTACTCTGACCCGCTCCGGTCTGAGCTCCATCACTCAGGAACACACCATCGTGTAGTGCTGCTACTGGTCTCATCGAGCGTCACGCGCTCACTCACCCACTCCTACTGCTCATGCACGCGAGCTCTTCTCGGTTATCCCCTTAATCCCCACCGAGGACGCACGCACAGCATACACTTATATAGGGGTGTGTGTGTGTGTTTTCTTGTTGCCCTCCTTTAGGACTGTATTTAAAAAAGAGTTTCTGTTATTTTCAACCCAAACCCCTTCAGACCCTTCATGCTGACAAACACACTCTTCACTAAACCTTTAAAATGTCTTCTCTATAAAACTCCACCAAATATACAGTATTTACAATAAATGCAAAGTAAAGGGTAAATCAAGCAGAAGTGCATGGGGTGCCTTGTCCTTTTAGATATCCATCCATCTAGGACAACTGTAGTCCAACTAGGGGCCGTGGAGGCAGATGGTGACCACTTTTATTTATTCCCTTTTTACGATGTGCTAGGACTTCCGAACAACATTCACTCGTGCGCACACACTAAGGGCCATATGGGAATGCCAATTCGCATGCCTTTGGACTGTGGGAGGAAACCCACCAAGCACAGGCAGGAGCACAAACTCCACACACACAAGGTGGGAATCGAACCCAGACCCTGGAGGTGCATGGCGATAGTGCTAACCATTACTGTACATCACCGTACCGCTATATCTACAACAATAATTCCATATAAATTCTAAAAATACATTTAGCATTTGACAGACACCCTTATCCAGAGCGACACACATTTTTATCTCGTTATACATCAGCAGTTGAGGGTTGAGCTGAGCAGTTGAGGGTTAAGGGCCCAACAGGGACAACTTGGTGATCGTGGGGTTTGAACCTGGGACCTTCTGAACTGTAGTTTAATGCCTTAACACCCAACCCAAAACATTCATTCACTTGATCTATGGCACTAACGAGAATCTCAGATGTTCTGACAAACTAAAAAACTAAAAACAGCACCTCCTTCAGCTAGAGGCAAAGAAATAAAAGTAATCTATATATTACATTATTATATTATTAGCGTTTGACTAATTGTAATAGACTGTCAGGGAAACCAAGTGAAGGATTATCATTAAAGGTTTATTGGTTTATTAAAGAATATAAGCACACAATGCAAGGTTTTACACACACACACACACACACACACACACACACTTTACAGAGTAACTGAAAAAGCTCATTCTACACTACAATGTGATCAGACAGTTTAACATAAGTTTATTACACTCCAATCTGATTAAACGAGCTCTGTGATTGACAGTCAGCCTTTACTACACTCTAAACTGATTAATTGAGCTCTGTAGATTGAGGGACGTGTCAAAGGAAGTTCTTCTGCAGCTCCTGGGCAGAGATTGTTCTGAGAGAGGCAGGGCGAGGTGGGCGTGGTGGAGGAAATGGTGATGCAAGAGGAGGAGGAGAGAGAGATGGAGGGAGAGTAATGATAGAGGGAGTGTCAGTGAGAGAGCCATAACTCACTCCTCCTCCTCCTTTCCCCATTCCTCGCATCATCCATCCATCCATTCGCCCACTACTATGGAAAGCAGGAGGGGACAGTCCACTCATATCCACAGATGAGTCTGAAATAGAGAGAGAGAGAGAGAGAGAGAGAGAGAGAAAGAGCGCATGAGCAAAGTCATAAGTCCAGAGTTGGCTGTGTCTGTGTATGATTATTTGTGTATTTCCTGTAGCTTTAAATGTGTGTGTGTTTTGTCAGGCTTTTGCAGATCAGGCTATGACATGTTTTTTGAAAGTCTTTCTGTATTTCCACATAGTGATCCATCCATGCATGCAATGTAAATTCCTGCAGTGAGGGAAGCTAACTCCACCATTGGAATGGACTCTCCCCCTGATGGTCACAATTTTTCTTGCAATGGGGCAGAGAACAACTCCTGTACTCAGCTGAAAGATTGCAGGAGTCCAGTGAAGCCTGAAGGGAAGGACTACTTACTGCCAGTGAACAGTGGTTGTGATAAATGCTGTTTAATGCTTTGCTTCTGACGTAAAAGCTACCTATCAATGGCCCTTTGTGACATCCATGGTGGAAATTAAGTGTGCTCTTCCCAGGTCCTTGAAAAGATCATCAACTTGAGGGAGGTGGTAACAGGTTCAGGTTTAGACATCAGGTTAAATTTAATAAATCATTTAATAGTTTCAAGATATTCTGTTATAATAATAATAATAATAATAATAATAATAATAATAATAATTGTTGTTGGTCTTTCAGCTGCTCCCGGCAAGGGTTCGCCACAGCGGACCATCCGGTCCGCACATAGACATTTGGCACAGATTTTATGCCAGATGCTCTTCCTGACGGAACCCTTTAATTTTATCCGGTTTGGGAACGACCCAATAAATTAAACAAAAAAAACTAAAATTAAATGAAAAGAGACTGTCATAATTTAAGACATTTAAAAACAAATTAATGTGGGCACCACCATAATCAGGGTAGACCAGAGGCTGATGGACTCTTTTCTCTCAATTCAATTCAATATTATTTTTTATAGCACTTGAAAGAGCAGACATTATCACAAAGTAGATTTACAGAAATAAAAATTTCAGTTTTAAATTATGTTTTTAAATTTTCCCTAATGAGCAAGCTGGAGGCTGTGGTGGAAAGGAAAAACTCCCCGAGATGACTCGAGTAAGAAAAGCAGGAAATTGGACTTACAATATTAGGTTAGTCTTTTGATTTCATGCCTCATCCTAGCTCAGTGACAAATATGTTGATTAAAATGTGTTGATTTTAAAAATGAGCAATGCCACTTCATATACTCTTGACTTTAGAGCACATTTTATGTCAAATTAATGCAGAAAAACCTAACATTTCAATATATATACACACACACACACATATATATATATATATATATATATATATATATATATATATATATATATATATATATATATAGACACACATACACACACACATTTGTCCAGACGTTCTTATCCAGAGCGACTTATAAAATGTGCTTTAAAGTTTACATCACAAAAACGAAAGAGAACAAAGAGTAGAAGAGGTGACTGTTGTGGAGCAGGAAGTAGCAAATATTAGTAAAAGTGAGGTGAGAAGGATGTTGAAGAGGATGAAGAGTGGAAAGGCTGTTGGTCCTGATGACATACCTGTGGAGGTATGGAAGTGCTTAGGAGAGGTGGCAGTAGAGTTTCTGACTAGTTTGTTTAACAAGATCTTTGAGAGTGAGAGCATTCCAGAGGAATGGAGGAGAAATGTATTAGTGCAGATTTTTAAAAACAAGGGAGATGTGCAGAGCTGTGGCAATTACTGAGGTATAAAGCTAATGAGCCATACAATGAAGCTGTGGGAATGATTGATTGTGGTTGGATGATGTAATGTTTGCATGTAGTTCTGTTCCAAGTTTTCTGTTCAGCATCCTGACTCTGACGTAAGCACGTAAGCACGTCGAGCGGGACGAGGTAACTAAGCGTGTGGAATCTGTCACTGGGCATTGCGCATGAGAGAATAAAAAATAAAAAGGCACATTCGCTAACAACTCCGTTTGTCTATGTGATCTTTATTTTCTCCTATACCGAAGGACGTTACAGATGAGAAGTATCAACATACCATTCCGACACCCTGTTGGGTGGTACGCGATCCATCGCACCTGCACATGACGTTACGTCACACACTCCAGCAAGGATGTTTGAATAAATTAGCATTTTCGGTTGATAAGGTTGTGATAAGTAGACGAAGCTGTCCGTGATAGAGACTCAAGATTCGAGCGAAATGTCACAACCAAGCACCAGCGAGGAAGGTAACAGCACCAGGAAGGGATCAGCAATGATATCTATAATTGTTTTTTTTTTTTGATTAATCACTTGGATTAATCATTCATTCTGACAGCACTAATGTTTATTGTAGACACCCATACAAGGGTAATTGTTACTAAGCCTGCCCTGGTTACACTAATTTTCTTGTATGTTGCCCTCACAGATTCCTGCAGCTAAGCTTGGATGTACATTTACATTCCAATAAAAGTTACTGATGACACGCCTCTGAAGTTTGACTTTTTGCACCATTAAAATACTTATAGGCAACTAGTTATCATATCTTCTTCCCCATAAAACATGTTAATGCTCAGTAGTGCACATACATGGTTCTTTAATGTATTTGCATTGTACTAAAATGCATTCTTTTTCAATTGCCATATACGGTATCCCAAAGCACTATGGCCGTTAAAAAATACAACAAAAAAACAACACATTTTTTTTTTATGAGGTGTTAGTGTACAGTAGTATATAGGCCCGTGGCACAGCCTAAGCTTTTATCCTTAATGCTTTTTTCCCCCTTACGTTACTTTTAGTTTTTTTTACTTTAAATAGTTTTGAAACCAGTACTTTTACAGTTTTACTTGAGTAAAAAGCTTGAGTTGATACTTAAACTTCTAAAGAAGTCTTTTTAAACCCTAGTATCTATACTTCTACTCAAGTAATGAATGTGAATACTTTTGACACCACTGGTAATAAAGAGTTGCATTGTGTCTTTGTAGATTCAGAGAAGGCGTACAACAAGGTGCCGAGAGAGGAGCTGTGGTGTTGTATGAGGAAGTCAGAGAAGTATGTTAGAGTGGTGCAGGACATGTATGAGATCTGTGAGACAGTGCTGTATGTGTGACAGAAGAGTTCAAGGTGGAGGTGGGTCTGCATCAAGGATCGGCTCTAAGCCCATTTTTGCTTGCTCTAGTGATGGACAGGATGACAGATGAGGTAAGACAGAATCTCCATGGACTATGATGTTTGCAGATGACATTGTGCTTTGTAGCGAGAGCAGGGAACAGGTGGAAGAAAATTTGGAGAGGTGGAGGTACGCTCTGGAAAGCAGAGGAATGAAGGTTAGCTGCAGCAAGACGGAATACATGTGTGTGAATGAGAGGAACCCAAGAGGAACGGTAAGGATACAGGGAGCAGAGGTAAAGAAGGTGCAGGACTTTAAGTACTTAGGGTCAACGGTCCAGAGCAACGGAGATTGTTCAAAGGAGGTGAAGAGGTGGGTACAGGCAGGTTGGAATGGGTTGAGAAAAGTGTCAGGTGTGTTGTGCGCTAAAAGAGTATCAGCGAGAATGAAAGGAAAGGTGTACAGGATGGTGGTGAGACCAGCAATGCTCTACAGCTTAGAGACAGTGGCACTGAAGAAAAGACAGGAGGCAGACTTGGAGGTAGCAGAGCTGAAGATGTTGAGGTTCTCTTTGGGCTGGATAGGATCAACAATGAGTTGATCAGAGGGACAACCCATGCTAGATGTTCTGGAGATAAAGTCAGAGAGGCCAGATTGAGGTGGTTTGGACATGTTCAGAGGAGAGAGTGTGAATATATCGGTAGAAGGATGCTGAGGTTGGAACTGCCAGGCAGGAGGTCTAGAGGAGATTTATGGATGTAGTGAGAGAGGACATGACTTTAGTTGGTGTGAGAGAAGAGGATGAAGAGGATAGGGTTAGATGGAGGCAGATGATTCGTTGTGGCGACCCCTGAAAGGGAACAGCCGAAAGACAAAGAAGAAGCTTTAAAGTTTACTTACACTGGGTTAACTAGGTTAATAACTAAGTGACATTAGTCCAACACAACTGGGAAGAGTTGTGTTGGACACACCTTGGGGGGGATTAGTTGAAGTACGGGAGAAACATTATATACAGGGGCTTGCAAAAGTATTCGGCCCCCTTGCACTTTCCACATTTTGTCACATCACAGCCACAAGCATGAATCAATTTCATTGGAATTCCACGTGAAAGACCAACACGAAGTGGTGTACACGTGAGAAGTGGAACGAAAATCATACATGATTCCAAACATTTTTTACAAATAAATAACTGCAAAGTGGGGTGTGCGAAATTATTCAGCCCCCTTTGGTCTGAGTGCAATCAGTTGCCCATAGACATTGCCTGATGAGGGCTAATGACTAAATAGAGTGCACCTGTGTGTAATCTAATGTCAGTACAAAAACAGCTGCTCTGTGACGGCCTCAGAGGTTGTCTAAGAGAATATTGGGAGCAACAACACCATGAAGTCCAAAAAACATACAAGACAGGTCAGGGATAACGTTATTGAGAAATTTAAAGCAGACTTACAGTAGGCTACAAAAAGATTTCCAAAGCCATGAAGATCCAACGGAGCACTCTTCAAGTGATCATTCAGAAATGGAAGGAATATGGCACAACTGTAAACCTACCAAGACAAGGCTGTCCACCTAAACTCACAGGCCGAACAAGGAGAGCGCTGATCAGAAATGCAGCCAAGAGGCCCATGGTGACTCTGGACGAGCTGCAGAGACCTACAGCTCAGGTGGGGGAATCTGTCCATAGGACAACTATTAGTCATGCACTGCACAAAGTTGGCCTTTATGGAAGAGTGGCAAGAAGAAAGCCATTGTTAACAGTAAACCATAAGAAGTCCTGTTTGCAGTTTGCCACAAGCCATGTGGGGGACACAGCAAACATGTGGAAGAAGGTGCTCTGATCAGATGAGACCAAAATGGAACTTTTTGGCCAAAATGCAAAACGCTATGTATGGCGGAAAACTAACACTGCACATCACTCTGAACACACCATCCTCACTGTCAAATATGGTGGCGGCAGCATCATGCTCTGGGTGTGCTTCTCTTCAGCAGGGACAGGGAAGCTGGTCAGAGTTGATGGGAAGATGGATGGAGCCAAATACAGGGCAATCTTGGAAGAAAACCTCTTGGAGTCTGCAAAAGACTTGAGACTGGGGCGGAGGTTCACCTTCCAGCAGGACAACGACCCTAAACATAAAACCAGGGCAACAATGGAATGGTTTAAAACAAAACATATCCATGTATTAGAATGGCCCAGTCAAAGTCCAGATCTAAATCCAATCGAGAATCTGTGGTAAGATCTGAAAACTGCTGTTCACAAACGCTGTCCATCTAATCTGACTGAGCTGGAGCTGTTTTGCAAAGAAGAATGGGCAAGAATTTCAGTCTCTAGATGTGCAAAGCTGGTAGAGACATACCCTAAAAGACTGGCAGCTGTAATTGCAGCAAAAGGTGGTTCTACAAAGTATTGACTCATGGGGCTGAATAATTACGCACACCCCACTTTGCAGTTATTTATTTGTAAAAAATGTTTGTGATCATGTATGATTTTCGTTCCACTTCTCACGTGTACACCACTTTGTATTGGTCTTTCATGTGGAATTCCATTAAAATTGATTCATGTTTGTGGCTGTAATGTGACAAAATGTGGAAAAGTTCAAGGGGCCGAATACTTTTGCAAGCCACTGTGTATATGCACCTACAGTGGGTACGGAAAGTATTCAGACCCCCTTAAAATTTTCACTCTGTTATATTGTAGCCATTTGCTACAATCATTTAATCATTTCTTTTTGAATAAATCTTTAAAAAATGTCAACAATTCTGTTTTTCTGTCAATATGTGAGGGGGTGGACATTAATGAGGAAAAAAATTAACTTAAATGATATTAGCAAATGGCTGCAATATAACAAAGAGTGAAAAATTTAAGGGGGTCTGAATACTTTCCGTACCCACTTTATATAATTTATACTGGCCTCCTGTAGTTCTGTGCGTGTGTATATACCTGTCTCCTGCAGCTGTGTGTGTGTGTATGGATGTTTGGTGTAGAACTGGTTGTAGATGCAGTAGATTACTCCCATCAGTGTCATGGTCCCCACTGCTGCAGCAATAAACACCCCCAGTCTGTTATTTACATGGACATCTGCCACACACACACACACACACACACACACACTCAGTAATGATCACCTATCAAACTTAAGGTTCTATACAGATTAGAGGAAAGATAGAGTAGTGTAGGTGTTGGTTCTGGGTAGAGGGCGTGGTGATGGATTTGGTGGATTGTGTGAGTGGTGGAGGAAACAGTGATGATTCTGTTTGAACGGAGTAGGTGAAGAGTGTGGGTAGAGTTTGTGGATGTGGGACAAAGTAAAATGATTGTGCTTCTTTCGCCTAAACATCAGTCATTACCATTAACAAATAAAACACAATACTATGATACTAACTTGTAGTAAAGCGTGTGTGTGTGTGAGTCTTACAGGCTTGCTTGCGTGTGATGTGGTCCTGCTGCTGCTCTGGAGTGTGTTGCGCAGCATCAGAGGCGGAGTCAGCATTCTGAGACACACAGAGCGCCACACAGACACACATTCCCAGAAGTGTGTGCACAAACATATCTGAAACACAGTTTCATTAGCATTTGTATTAGTATAATGCTTTATTAGCATTATAGGGTGTGTAATTTAGAGTAGATTAAATTCGATTCAACATTGTTGTTATTGTGTAAAGTACATGAACAAAGCCAATGAAATGCTGTTAACTTTTAACCAGAAGTACATGTGACCTATTTACAGTAAATAACAAATGTAGAAATATGAGGGTGGAACAGGGTGTGAACATTCTGTACAGCAGATGCAGTAGGTATTAAAAATAAATATCATATGAGGCAAATACACAGTATACACATATTGAACCATAATTGTGTAGTGGAGAACATGTTGAATAGAATATACAGTACATATGTATATACAAAGCTTTTGTTTTTGAAGAATAACACAGTTCTGAGAGTAAAAAAAATTATACCGCTATTTCTCTATATAATCCTTGAAACGCTGGCATTTAGCCACAGGGTAATTATCACTGAGGGAAGCAGGATATGGTTTCCTTGGGACAGGAACAATGATGGACACTTTGTGGGGATTGCCAACCCAACTGGGATGAGGAGAGATTGAATATTTCTGTGAACACAGGTGCTACTGTAGCTGGTCTGCGCAGACTCTGAGGACTTGACCTCAGACTATTTGTTATTTCATCATATAATGAACGTTGAATTGGTACGTTTAGAACAGCTGTCTGCATTAGCCAAGAGCAGGACCATCTTCATGGTAAAGTAGAACCATCCCCAGTCACCACACACATCCCAAACAGACCGCAGGGCATTCATGTGATGAGATCTCCTCATCAGATTGGCCCCGGTGATGCTGTACACCTCTCCGCTTCCGTCCGCAAGGATGTGTGATTTAGGCAGAAGGCAGGTCTCCCAGTTCACACAGCGATTTCTGGTTGAGTAACATTTTAATTACTTTTGCCGTGGGCACCATGTCCACTCACCTGTTACTGTGCTTCAGGATAGAGTTGGTGCAGGTGTTAATATTATTGTTATTATATTATAGTGGGCCAGGGGTAGATCAGTGGTTAAGGCATTGGACTACGGTTCGGTAGATCACAGGTTCCAACCACCAAGTTGCCACTGTTGGGCCCTTGAGCAAGGCCCTTAACCCTCAACTGCTCAAATGTATGCTGAGATAAAAATTTATGTCGCTCTGGATAAGAACGTCTGCCAAATGCCTAAATGTAAATATCTGGTCTATCAGAATTATTAGAAGTACTGAGTCAGTACAATGAGTCTAAACACAGACACATATGTGCATACACACCATAGTTACATAACCAAGTGTGTTTTAGAACATACATGGTACATAAAAGCTAAAAAAGTAAATGCAAACACTTCACCTACAGACATATTACCACCTTGTGTGTGTTTACCAAATATAAAAATAATGTCCATACCTGCAGCTCAGGTGTTTCTCTGTATTCTGTCTCTCAGCTTCCTGTGTTTGTGCATCACTTCTTTTCCAGGGAGGAGCATGCAACCTAGACAACCCGATTCCCCATACAATTACCCCCACCCCACCCTCGAGACAAACACACACACACAATATATGAAGTACAAATCACTGAACCTCTTCTTTATGTAGTAAAGCATGAAGCATGAATCTCTGACATTTAGTCTCTGTACTGAACTACCATGAGTTTTGAAAATGTTTTATTTATTTATTTAATTCCTTTTGTCATGTTTGAGACAGACAAACCACTGACTATGGATAACAATGATATTTATTACCCAAATTTGTTACTGAAATATTTTACAGTGAAACCTCGGATTGCGATAAGTCGTAAAACGGTTTGCAAGCGTTCCGCAAGATGAGCAAAAATATAGAATAAATATTGACTTTAAAAATGAGCAAGTCTCGCAGAACGCTCGCAAACCGTTTTACTCACAATCAGAGGTTTCATTGTCAAGTTATTGTTATCACAACTGAGCCAATGGTTTTTAAGCCAACTATTGATCTCAATTTTGCTAAATAAAAGGATCTGGCTTGCATCAGTCACATGATTGCAATTAACCAATGCTCGCCCTTGAGGGCAGTGCGCACTCGTTAGGAGCCGGGTACGAGCTCGCAAAGTGCACGCGCATTTTCTGCAGACTGGGTGGTGCGGAGCTGGAGGAGATGCAGGCAAATTAAATGGAAGGTGCAGCAACAAAACAGTATATAGGGTGTACAGTGCACACTATAGTCTATAACAACAAATGAATTGAAATAAATGAGCGTGCTGTCTGTGCAACAGCGCGACAAACATGACCTGTCCTTTTATGAACTGCACAAGTAGTGGTGGTGAATGGAGGCATAAGACTTCCTGTTGGTGACGTAGCTTCCTGTTTTCGTATCGTTGCCGCGAAAGTTTCGCGTTTGTATCAGTGTTTAAATTACATAGCTTTATACAATAACAATATTAATAGCAACTAGCTTTTACATCATCATACTATTCGGCTTCGCCTTTTTTTCTGCAATTTTTGGAGAACGCGCGAGTTTCCTCGTCTAAGAACAACAAACGGAATTCATCTACAAACAATTAAAACTCCGACACAGAGGTATGTTATCATGTCTACCATTCAGCTTGTTCAGTGTGTAGAGTGCAGGATGTTTAGACATTCTTCTTCTGTCATTAGTGATAATTTTATTTGTGATAGGTGTGTGTTATTGAGCACTCTGACGGATAAGATATCAGCGCTAGACTAGCGCATCCAGACTTTAGAGAATGTTAGAGAGTGTGACAGCAGCGTTATTCCCATAGCGCACAGTCTGGGTGCCACAGGCGGAGATAAACAGCCCCCGACTCTGGCATTAGAGCCCTCACAGCGGGGCGAGTGGGTGAAGTATAAGAAATGTATTCACAATTCCACTGTCTGAAATTATCTCAGATCACTATCTTGTCTCCATTCAAGTGTGTCACAGTGATAATGTACGCACAGCACCGGGCTACAGTATTAAACATACATTCACATCAACCACCACACAGATTTTTATCAGTAATCTCCCAGAGTTACCAACTTCGATTAGATCACCGTCTGACCCCACAGAACTCGATCAGGCGACTGAATATTTAGAGTCGATATTTCGTTGTACTTTAGATAATGTAGCTCCAGCTAAAAGAAAAATTATTAGAGATAAGAAACTCGCTCCCTGGTATAACGATCACACGCGCACTTTAAAACAGACCGCTCGGAAATTAGAGCATAAATGGCGTCAAACTAAATTGTTAGTATTTCAAACAGCATGGAAAGAGAGGATCCTGAACTATAGGAAAGCTCTTAGTGTAGCTAGATCAATGTATCTCTCCACTCTTATAGAAGAAAATAAAAATAATCCTAGATTTTTATTTAATACTGTAGCCAAATTAACCAGAAATAAGACCACTACAGAAATCTCCACAACATCATGCAATAGTGAGGACTTCATGAACTTTTTTAATAATAAAATTGTAAATATCAGCATAAAATTGAGGCTTTGAAACCGAACAATGTAATTGATACAGATGTTAACCTAGCCATGTCAGATTCGAACCTAGAATACTTTACTTCCCTTGAAGAGAATGAACTAATCTCACTCATCTCTTCTGCAAATTCATCAACCTGTATATTAGATCCTATACCAACACATTTTCTTAAACAGATAGTACCAGTAATAACAGAACCGCTCTTGAGAATAATTAATTCCTCACTCAGCATTGGTTATGTTCCAAAATCTTTTAAATTAGCAGTTATCAAACCAATAATTAAGAAACCTGAGCTCGACCCCTGTCAGCTGTCCAATTACAGGCCAATATCAAACCTCCCCTTTATCTCTAAGATTCTGGAAAAGATAGTAGCGGAGCAGCTATGCTCATATCTATATAGAAATGGCATACATGAACTGTATCAGTCAGGATTTAGGCCTCATCACAGCAAAGAAACAGCACTCGTTAAAGTAGTAAATGACCTCCTATTGGCCTCTGATCAGGGTTGTGTAACTATGCTTGTATTACTCGACCTCAGTGCAGCCTTTGACACCATTGATCATGCTATTCTTCTTCACAGATTAGAAAATGTAGTAATAATTAAAGGTACAGCCCTCTCCTGGCTCAGATCCTATTTGACCGATCGTTATCAGTATGTAGACTTAAATGGTGATTATTCTGCATGTTCTCTAGTGGAGTTTGGCGTTCCGCAGGGTTCAGTTTTAGGCCCACTGCTTTTTTCCCTTTACATGCTTCCTCTGGGCAACATAATCCGTAAGCATGGTATTAGTTTTCAATGTTATGCTGACGACACACAGTGATATGTCTCAGCAAAACCTGATGAGAAAAACCATCTTACTAAAGTTGAGCAATGTGTGCAGGACATAAGAAATTGGATGCTAATTAACTTCCTTCTGCTTAATCCGGATAAGACAGAAGTTCTAGTCATAGGACCGCATACAGCTAGAAGTAAAGCTTTTTCTTACAAAGCCCCAAAATTATGGAATAGTCTTCCAAATAGTGTTCGGGACTCAGACACAGTCTCAGTGTTTAAGTCTAGGCTAAAAACCTATTTATTTAGCCAAGCATTTTTATAAACAGATTTGCCATAGGTAAAGGAACAGATGTACCCCTGAGGGGCCAGGGGTAGCTCAGTGGTTAAGGTGTTGGACTACGGTTCGGAAGATCCCAGGTTCAAATCCCACAACCACCAAGTTGCCACTGTTGGGCCCCTGAGCAAGGCCCTTAACCCTCAACTGCTCAGATGTGTAATGAGATAAAAATGTAAGTCGCTCTGGATAAGAGCGTCTGCCAAATGCCTAAATGTAAATGTGGGGGACTCATGGATGTAGAGTATTATGGTGAACTGGTATGTTTAGATGCTGTCTTCCTCACTCTCATTTGATCACTCAGGTTTGTTGATGGCGAGGTTATTGTTTGCTTTACATCTCAGGGAGCCCTCATGTTTGTGTTTCCTTCTGGCTCCTCCCTTTTAGTTGTGCTGTCATAGTTAGTACTGCCGGAGTCCCTGCTTGCACTCTACAGTAAATATACATTCACATCTCTCCTCTTCTTCTCTCTCTCCCCCTGTCTCCCCCTTTCACTCTTTCTCTCTGTCGAGCTACACATGTCATTCCTGAGCTGCCAGTGATCCAGACTCCCTCTGCCCTCCGGACCTGTCTGATCCATCCTGGTGCCCCGTTTCTGGTTGGAGGTCTCGTCGCATGGATGCCACGTGTCTCTCTTTGGGATGCGTCTGGTGTGTGGGGATGATTCTATCTACTTAGAAGATGGTTCTGGCCTCGACTGGTGTTGTCAGCTATTTCTCTGAGTACTTGACAATTCGATAGTTCAGGACTGGAACTTTCTACAAGTCTATCTGAGTCTTCAATAACTACTGGACTCCATTTTAACATCAATTATTATAGCTGAACTGCCTGCCATCTAACACACTGTATGAATGCAGATCATTTCCTGCTATCTGTTTCACCCAGATGAGGATGGGTTCCCTGTTGAGTCTGGTTCCTCTCAAGGTTTCTTCCTATTACCATCTCAGGGAGTTTTTCCTTGCCACTGTCGCCCTCGGCTTGCTTACCAGGGACTATCTGACCATTTTGATTCATACACATTCACATTCCATACAAACTTAAATAATTCTTTTGATTGTGTAAAGCTGTTTTGAGACAATGTGAATTGGTATGTAACGGACTTTATTCACAAATGCATCGATGACGTCGTACTGCAAGTCAATGTATGGATTTACCCCAACCAGAAGCCATGGGTTAACGGAGAGCGCTCAGAGCACGGACTGCAGCCTTTAAATCAGGAAACCCAAATGAGAACAAATCATCCTGGTATGCACTCAATAAAAACTGCCAAGGGACAGTACAAAGAAAAGGTGGAATCCTGTTATAGCAACTCTAACATGTTGCATGTTAACATGTTAACAACTCCAGGAACATGTGGAGTGGATTGAAGATCATCACAGACTATAAGGGGAAGAGCTGCAGAGTGGGGGAGGTAACTGCTTCTCTACCTGATGAGCTGAACACCTTCTATGCACCTTCTTTGATAACCACCTATCTCTGCCTAAATGACTATCACCCAGTAGCACTCACCTCCATTGCCATGAAGTGCTTTGAGCGCATAGTCAAAGCTCACATCACACTCCCTGTTTCACTCAATCCGGTCCAGTTTGCCTACAGGTCTAATAGATCTACTGATGATGCAATAGCAATTGGACTTCACACTGCCCTCTCTCACCTGGACCAGAGGAACACATATGTGCAGATGCTTTTCAATGATTATAGCTCCGCTTTCAACACCATCATCAAACAAACTCTGCGACCTGAGCATCAGTTCCTCCCTGTGCAGCTGGATCCAGGACTTCCTGACAGACAGACCTCAGGTGGTTCGGGATGGCAACATCACCTCATCCTCACGAACATTCAGCACCGGTGTCTCTCAGGGATGTGTACTCAGGCCCCTGCTGTACACTCTGTTCACCCACGACTGCACAGCAACACATAGCTACAACACCATCATAAAATTTGCAGACGACACC
Organism: Channallabes apus; assembly: GCA_030522415.1. NCBI lineage: Eukaryota > Metazoa > Chordata > Actinopteri > Siluriformes > Clariidae > Channallabes > Channallabes apus. The sequence goes on from CM060104.1 coordinate 23,986,363, forward strand.
TCCATCATCGGCTGCATTTCTGATGGAGATGAGTCCGCATACAGGGCAGAGGTGAGAGGCCTGACATCATGATGCTGCGACAACAACCTGCTGCTTAATGTCAGCAAGACTAAGAAGCTCATCGTGGACTACAGGAGACTGCAGGGAGGAAGCTACACCCCCATCCACATCGAGGGAGCAGAGGTGGAGAGAGTCAGCTGCTTCAGATTCCTGGGCATCAATATCAATATTACTTGAGATTTTTGCAAACTTATTTAAAAAATTTTTGGAAAAAGCTCATGAAGCTCAAAATTGAGCTCACGCGCAACCTGTTTCCCCTGATAATCCTTGAGATGTTTCTACAGCTTAATTGGAGTCCACCTGTGGTAAATTCAGTTGATTGACATGATTTGGAAAGGCATGCACCCGTCTATATAAGGTCCCACAGTTGACAGTCCATGTCAAAGCAGAAACCAAGCATGAAGTCAAAGGATTTGTCCGAGACAGGATTGTCCCGATGCACAAATCTGGGGAGGGTTACAGAAAAATTTCTGCTGCTTTGAAGGTCCCAATGAGCACAGTGGCCTCCATCATTTATAAGTGGAAGAAGTTCGAAACCGCAAGGACTCTTCCTAGAGCTGGCCGGCCATTTAAACTGAGCGATCGGGGGAGAAGGGCCATAGTCAGGGAGGTGAGCAAGAACCTGTGGAGAGAGGAGAACCTTCCAGAAGGACAACCATCTCTGCAGCAATCCACCAATCAGGCCTATATGGTAGAGTGGCCAGGCGGAAGACACTCCTTAGTAAAAGGCACATGGCAACCTGAATGGAGTTTGCCAAAAGGCACCTGAAGGACTCTCAGTCCATGAGAAACAAAATTCTCAGGTCTGATGAGACTCTCTGACCACTCTACCATATAGCCCTGATTGGTGGATTGCTGCAGAGATGGTTGTTACTTTTGATACTTGAAGGTGAAGTATCCAATCAAAATTATCCGAAGAGCACAACGAAGACTCATCTGTGAGCTAAAGAAACAACCTCAACTGACGCCCAAAGGTTTTAAGGCAACATTGGAACTGTGTTCCAACACAGTTCATAACATCTCTGTTTATGAGTCTACAGTATGTAAAACATTGAACAAGTACGGTGTCCATGGCAGGACGCCATGAAGAAAACCGCTGCTTACTAAAAATTACTTACTTACTTTTCCAAGATGGTACCGGTGAGGTCGGCTGCGGTCACGACTGCTCCGACCACCTTTTTATTTTTGTTTTTTAAGTTAGTTTTCAGAGTTTTAAAACCAGTCAAATCATCACTATTGAGTACATTAGGTATGAAAGAGACACCCTTGTTTCTATTGGTATACAATGTACTCCCAATTCGACATTTTTGTACGAGGACGCTGAGACGCTGCTTTTTTCCGAGCTCCACCATACTGACCAACTTTTAAACTTTTTCGTCCCCTTACGAAGAGTGTACATAAAACGGATAAGTATCTTATAATATATTTACTCGAAACGCGTGTTATATCGTTAAGTTTTAATTGTTTTGCAGCACACCGCCTTTAGCCGGCATTAGCATCGCTAATTAGCATTAGCATCGCTAGCCCGGCTATCACGTTTGTTTGTTTGTTTGTAAAGTTTGTTTTCGCTTCCTCACACCGATTATTTTCCGTGTTTAGACACCATGTCGGTTGTGATTCTGCCTCTGAGTGCAGGTGAGGAGACATTGGAGCTGCACTCGGTGGATTTGGAGGTGGAGGCCGTGGAGAAGCTGATCCGTGAGCTACAGGTGAAGCTGGCCCGGCTACAGCAGCGGAAAGCCACGCTGGAATCGACGCAGACCGACGCTCACCTGTCCCAGGTAAACTCTCGGCGTGACACAATCTCTCCGACAACCTCAACCCCGCGTGTTTCTCTGCCCAGGTCCAACACACCAAGGACGCAGCCCGCCCAGTGTTCCTACACCCCGGCGCCGGGATACCACGGACCCTGGATACAGCAGCGGCGGAAGAAGCACGCCAAGCCCCGGGCGAGGATCTTGACCCAAAACCGCTTCGCTCGTCTCCGCGAGACGGCACACGACGTCCTGGTCATCGGAGACTCCATCGTTCGTCACGTGCGTGCTACCACGGCTAAAGGTAAGGTGCACACACGCTGTTTACCTGGTGCACGTGTTCTTGATGTTGCTGCACAGGTGCCTGCTGCCCTGAGGAAGAACATTGGAGCTGTGGTCCTTCATGCCGGCACGAACGACACCAGGCTGAGGCAGACGGAGATCCTAAAGAAGGACTTCAGGAGCCTGGTCGAGAAGGTCCGCAGCACATCACCCACGACAAGGATCATCGTATCTGGACCGCTTCCCACATTTCAGCGAGGAATCGAGAAGTTCAGTAGATTATTTGCTTTTAATGAATGGTTACAATCTTGGTGTCAACAACAGAAATTACGCTTTGTTGATAACTGGAATGTTTTCTGGGAGCGTGCTAGGCTCTATCACACCGATGGCCTACACCCTAGCAGAGCTGGAGCAGCGGTCCTCTCTGACAACATCTCCAGGACACTACGAACCATCTGACTGGCGGTAAGTCATACTGTAGATTCCAAACATATTAGACACATCACAACTCACCGTAGTGATAGACGCACACACATAGCTTGTCCTATAGAAACTGTGTCTGTTCCCCGAATACTGAGAAAAAAGAATAAATTTGTTAAATTTGCCCGAAACAATCTGATAACCATAAAACCAGAAAAAGGCAAAATAAGTAGTCAAAATCCACCTCTAAAGTTTGGACTACTCAACATTAGATCCCTTGCGCCTAAAGCACTTATTGTTAATGAAATTATCTCCGATTATTGCCTTGACGCACTCTGTCTCACTGAAACCTGGCTTAAACCAAATGAATATTTTGGTCTGAATGAGTCTACTCCGTCAGGATATTTCTATAAGCACGAGCCCCGTCTAATTGGTCGCGGTGGTGGTGTCGCCACTATCTACAATGATGTACTCACTGTTACCCAGAAAATAAGGCCCAGGTTTAATTCATTTGAAGTGCTTATCATTAATGTTGCACTAAATGAAATACGTAATAAACCCTTGCTATACTTTACCCTGGCCACCGTGTACACACCCCCGGGGCCATATGGCGATTTTCTTAAAGAATTTGGACATCTGCTATCAGACCTATTGGTTAACTCTGACAAAGTGTTGATAGTAGGAGACTTTAACATTCATGTAGATGATGCTAACGACGCTTTAGCACTCACATTTATGGATTTACTAAATTCCTTTGGGGTTAAGCAAAATATAATTGGAGCAACTCACCGCTTTAATCATACGCTAGATTTAATTATATCCCATGGTATAGATGTCTCTAATATAGAGATCATACCTCAAAGTGATGATATCACAGATCATCACCTCCTGACATATACTCTACCCGTAGAACAGATTAGCTGTGTCTCCCCACGTTATCAATCTGTTAGAAATATGAATCCCACTACTAAAGACAGATTCACAAGTAATCTGCCGGATCTGTCCCAATTTCTTATTAGACCCCTAAATTCAGATGATCTAGATGAAGTGACTAGCAGCATGGGCACTATACTTACCAGTACATTAGACACTGTTGCTCCCATCTGATTAAAAAAAGTCAGAGATAAAACACTTGCACCTTGGTACAACAGTCATACTCGCGCCCTAAAGAGAGCAACCCGTAACCTCGAGCGAAAATGGAGGAAAACTAAATTAGAATTTTTTCGAATTGCGTATAAAGACAGTATGTGCAGCTATAGACAGGCTCTAAAAACTGCTAGGACCGAGCATCTTAGCCAACTGATAGCAAGAAACCAAAACAATCCCAGGTTCTTATTTAGTACAGTGGCTCGCCTAACAAAACCTAAGATGCCCGCAGAGAGTATCCCATCACAGTTTAGAAGTGAAGACTTTATGGACTTCTTTAATGAAAAAATCAATAATATCAGGAAGAAAATAATGGAGGTTCAACCTCTAATAGTATCTCACGATCCAGTTCAGCCTATAGCTTCACATTTAGATTTTCACTGCTTTACAGGTATAGGACAGGAAGAGCTGTATAAACTCATCACCTCGGCTAAATCAACAACGTGCCTGTTAGACCCAATCCCAACCACATTTTTAAAAGAAGTGATGCTTACGGTTGGAGAGCCACTCCTAAACATTATTAATTCTTCATTACATCTAGGTCACGTCCCTAAACCTTTCAAGTTAGCAGTTATTAAGCCGCTTCTTAAAAAATCTAATTTGGACGCGAATGAAATAACAAATTACAGACCGATTTCAAACCTCCCGTTCATATCAAAAATACTAGAAAAAGTAGTATCAGCTCAAATTTGCACATTCTTGCAGGATAACAACATCCTTGAAGAATTTCAGTCAGGTTTCAGGCCCCATCATAGCACAGAAACTGCACTAGTTAACATTACAAACGACTTGTTTTTAGCTTCAGACCAAGGCTGCATCTCATTGCTAGTCCTGCTTGACCTTAGTGCTGCATTCGACACTATAGATCATAATATTCTCATAGATCGCTTACAAAATTATATAGGTATTCAGGGACAGGCATTAAAATGGTTTAGATCTTACCTGTCTGATCGCTACCATTTTGTAGATCTAAATGGAGAACCGTCTGGTGTAATGCCAGTGAAATATGGGGTCCCACAAGGGTCAGTTTTAGGACCTCTGTTGTTCTCAATATACATGCTTCCCTTGGGTAACATCATTAGAAGACATGGGATTAGTTTCCATTGTTATGCTGATGATACCCAATTATATATCTCAACCAAACCAGACGAAATACCTAAGTTGTCTAGATTAACTGAGTGTGTCCAGGACATAAAAGATTGGATGACCAATAACTTTCTTTTATTAAATTCAGATAAGACAGAGATATTACTTATTGGCCCAAAAACCAGCACACAACAGCTTTCACAATTCAGCTTGCGCTTAGAAGGATGTACTGTTATTACCAGCTCAGCAGTAAAAGATCTGGGAGTAATATTAGACAGTAACTTGTCTTTTGAAAATCACATTTCAAATATCACAAAAACAGCCTGTTTCCATCTTCGAAATATTGCTAAACTTAGGAACATCTTATCCGTATCTGATGCAGAAAAACTAGTTCATGCATTCATGACCTCCAGACTGGACTATTGTAATGCATTACTAGGTGGTTGTCCTGCATCCTCAATAAACAAGCTTCAGTTAATCCAAAATGCAGCTGCCAGGGTTCTCACTAGATCCAGAAAATATGATCATATAACCCCAATATTATCATCCCTGCACTGGCTACCTGTTCAGTTTAGAATAAATTACAAAATAGTATTACTTACATACAAGGCCTTAAATGGTTTAGCTCCCACATACCTAACCAGTCTTCTGATGCGCTACAATCCACCACGCGCCTTAAGATCACAAAGCTCCGGACTTCCCAGTTTTTCCCAGTTCCCAGAATTTCAAAATCTACAAAAGTGGGTAGAGCTTTTTCATATTTAGCTCCAAAGCTTTGGAATAGCCTTCCAGACAGTGTTCAGGGAGCAGACACGGTTTCTCAGTTCAAAAGTAGACTCAAGACGCATCTTTTTAATCTGGCATACACATAACTCATCCCAGTACTCATACTCCAGTACACCTATACCGAATGGCAACTACGCTAATTCTCCCCATCTGTTCTGTATTTCTCTACCCATCCCGAGGCATCGGGAGATTTTGCCAGCTTCAGTAGACAAAGGCCGACCCTGCGAGGTTCCTGAGGCATCCAGAGAAGGACAAGCTCCAGCTGGATTCAGCTTTATGATGGTTGGAGCTACACATGCTGCTCCTGTGCTTCCAGTGATCCAGACCTCATCTGCCCTCTGCACCTACTGACTCATCCCTATGCTGAACTGGTCTTCATGTCAATTTAAATAATTTCTGTCATATTGAATTTTCACCTGCACAACACACAAGATGTTATATCATTTCTATCTGTTGTCGCCCAAATGAGGATGGGTTCCCTGTTGAGTCTGGTTCCTCTCAAGGTTTCTTCCTAATGCCATCTCAGGGAGTTTTTCCTTGCCACCGTCGCCGTCACCCTTGGCTTGCTCATCAGAGAAATTTCATTCATTCGTCTCATTATCTGCACATTTTTCTCACACATCCACACTTCCAATTATTTTCTTTTCTATAATTATTATTATTATTTGTTTTTATTTATTTATTTTCTATTATTATTATTTTATTTATTTATTTATTATTATTATTATTATGATTTGTTAAATTTCTTTAATTTTTGTGAAGCTGCTTTGAGACAATGACCATTGTTAAAAGCGCTATATAAATAAAATTGAATTGAATTGAATTGAATTTTTAACTCCGAGCTGGCCGAGTGAGATCCTGAGGGAGAACAAAGGACGTGACGCGAAGCGGCGGCCCCGAGGGAAACGAGCTGGCGTCAGGAACAGGCTGAGAGCCCGTGCACACCGGACACCTCTTCCTAGCAGCCTGCTCTCCAACGTCCAGTCACTGGAAAACAAGTTCGATGACCTCAGGGCCAGGGTAAAGTTCGGGAGACATTCGGCACTGCAATCTCCTCTGCTTCACCGATACATGGCTGAACCCAGCGGTGCCGGACCACGCCATCCAGCCGGCCGAGTTCTTCTCGGTGTATGGACAATACATGGGACTCGGGGAAGTCAAGGGGAGGCGGCGTGTGCTTAATGGTCAACAGCAGCTGGTGCAACAGCACGAGCATTGTTCCACTTACATGCTCCTGCACACCAAACCTGGAACTATTGTTCATCATGTGTCATCGTTTTTATCTTCCTCAGGGGTTTATATTGTCATAGTCAGCGCCTTTTATATCCCGCCTCAAGCAGACACGGACACTGCCTTATGTGATCTGCATGAGGCACTCACACAGCACAGACACAGCACCAGGACACCAAACTTTTATTAGAATATCACCTGCCCCACCAGGGGCAAAAGGACACTGGATCATTGCTATACAATGGTCAAGGACGGCTACAAGACACAATCTCGCCCTCCGTTTGGTAAATCCGACCACGCCGCCATCGTCCTCATTCCAAAATACAAACAAAGGCTGAAACAGGAAGTTCCGGTTCAGAGGGAGGTCGCGCGCTGGACGGAAAAAAAAGACTATCAGAACGTTTCCCAACCAGAAGCCATGGGTGGATAAAACCATCCGCGACACTCTGAGATCTCGCACCACTGCCTACAAAGTGGGACTTGCGTCGGGGGACATGGACCCGTACAAGGCTGCGTCGTATAATGTCCGGAAGGCGGTGAAAGAGGCAAAGCAGCACTACGGGAGGAAACTAGAGTTACAGCTCCAACAGAGTGACTCTAGGAGCCTGTGGCAGGGACCTGTAGCCCTCACCTCAGTAGTGATGAAGTGCTTTGAGCGCCTGGTCAGAGACTTCATCATTTCATTACTACCTGACACACTGGACCCGCTACAGTTTGCATACCACCCAAACTGCTCCACAGATGATGCAATCTCCCATCTTCTCCACACATCACTCATTCACTTGGACACTCAGAGAGGGAATTATGTTAAAATGATCTTCATCGAATACAGCTCAGCATTTAATACCATAATTCCCTCCACACTCACCACCAAGCTGGAGCACCTGGGACTCAGCTCATCTATGTGTTAGTGGATCTCCGACTTCCTAACTGGCAGATCACAGGCAGTAAGGATGGGCGAACATGTCTCAGCCTCACTCACTCTCAGCACTGGAGCCCCCTAGGGTTGTGTTCTGAGCCCCCTGCTGTACTCATTGTACACCTACGAATGCGTGGCCAACTCCACCGCCGTCATCAAGTTTGCTGACGACACCGTCATGGTCGGCCTGATCACGAACGACGATGAGTCGGCCTACCTAGAGGAAATTGGAAATCTGGAGAACTGGTGCCAGTGGAACAATCTCCTGCTGAACGTTAGCAAGACAAAGGAGCTGATAGTGAACTTCAGTACAAAGCAGGAGGAACTACCAGACCACCGTCATCATGGACAGCTTTAGATACCTCTGTGTTCACATCACGCAGTACAGTGGTTACAAAATCGGAGCGTCATATGTAACGTCGCCGCCGCATTACGGCATGTGCTTTTGCTGTGCATTCGCTGGCTTTTACCACTGAGTGGCGCTATATAACTACAGACTGACGCCTCATGCCTTAGTTCATTCTCTGCCTCAATAATACACGTAGTAGCCGATAACATCAAGTGAAACACTGTAGTTGACCGAATTCATAATCACAGTACTATAATTACAGTACAAATGTAGAATTCAAATTAAATCAAATCTTATTAAGATCAAATTTAAGCACAATAAATATTAACACAGTGAGCCTTTAGATTTTATCACGTGTAATTAGAAAAGAAGTGTGTAGGGTTTTATTTAAATATAAATTTCTAAACCAATAAGATCAAATAACACCAAGTTATTATTATAACAGGCTTACTTCGTCACTTATCAAAGAAGTACACTTGCTTTCAAAGAATTCGAGTGGCTTATTAACGTCTCTGGGGTGCATTGTCTCTAAGTGGCCGCTTGGTGTAGCGGTTAGAACGCTCAACTAGTGGTCTACAAAGCGCCGGTTCGAATCCCGAGTGATGATGTTTTATTGTTTTATTTTAAAACTAAATAAAATGTTTTAAGTGCGCTTAAGGTAGAATCTTATAAAGGCTATGTAGACTTATATAGTTTTATTATATATTTTTTGCACATTAATCTGAGTCCTCATCTGTTAGATCTGTTTAGTTTTTTTTTTCCTGCCGGCACGAATGCGCGGCTCGATCCCTTTCCCGCCTATTCAGGGAGCCTACGGAGTGAGCGATTAACCATAGTCGAATCGATTGGTGTGCGTCCAACTCACGTTACTCGTGTGCTATTCATGCCGGCTGGTGATAATTAACGTTAATATGATCTCGGGCTTGCTCACGATGCTCAACATCTATAAAAATAGCAAAGTATTGTGTATAGAGTGATAAAAAAAAACTATCTAACGCATGTTAGAAAACATCATTTCCTGCATTTTTTTCTGCTTCAGGAGTCAGTCTGTTCTGAGACAGTGAGAGTAGAGGAAGAGGCAGATTCAGAACCAGGGAGGGAGCCGAAGACAGCAGAACAAAGAGATGATATTGCCAGCACCAGCACAGGGAGCACAGTTTTTAGTTTAGATCTCATGTTTACATTTTATTGTATGTTGATGGCTTGACTGTAAACAACATAAACAATGCAATAAATTTATAAAAATATATATTTATTGTCCCCCCTGCTGTTAAATGAAATTTGCGTTATTTTACGTTAATGTTACGTTATTACATTATTAACGTCGACAGAATAAAGTAAAGTTTTATTTCTGGAATTGATGCACGGGCTTCATCTTAGGCTTTTTTTTTTCTTTCGGTTCTTTCGTTTCTCAGCACCGGACTGTTAATGTCTCTTTCCAGGACCAGGCATATCGTTCAATTATTATAATTCTTTTGGCCAAATACTGTAGGCGGCCGTAACAGAGGTGAGGGCGCGCGCGTCATCACGTCTGCTTAGCCGACTCTGCATTCACCGTAAACTTCAATATAGATGTTTATATTTTTGTTTATTTGTATATGTATGTTATTAATATAAATTTTTTAGAGATTGTGTGTGCGTGCACGGAGAGTTTGTGTTGATAAGTTTATGTGGATAAGTTGATAAGTGTATGTTGTCAAAGTATTTGTGGACATATAATTAGGGATTTTTTTTTAATTAAGGATGTCTTGAAACATAATGCAATAACTCTACAGTATTTATTTGAACACGGTAAAGGTGTTAATGTTTCGTACATTCCTTAATTTGTCCTTTCGGTTTGTGTTTTATGTTTCACTGTTTTCAATATACTGTACATATTGTAAAACGTATGGACAACAATGTTCCGGAAGCATTATTAAATATTCAATAAGGCACACACACAATTTAGTTGCAATAAAGTTTTATTAAATATATAATAAAGCAGGCAGTACTGTATATGGCAAATGGTCACTCAAAATCTTTACAAAAGCAAGAGTATTCATTAATTATTTTTTTTTAGAAAAGAGAAAACTCAATTTTCTTTCTAAGAAGTTCGTTAATTATGTCTCTTATTTGCTTGTTGTTGTGGGCTGTGGGGTGGAATTTCCTAGCAACAGCATCGGAAAGTGCTTGAGGCAGAATTACCCCATCAGCGAAACCGGTTTGATAACTTCACACCAAGGATAGGTGAGAAGGGGGATTACAGTAACGGTTTCTGTGGGTCTTCACCAAGAGGTGATGTGGGTCGCGTTGTATTCAGCGAATAGACTAAAACAAAATCATGTTTGCTTCAGCATTGCAAACAATATTGTATTAGGCCAACTTTATTTAAGATTAAAATAATAGTGGGTTAGGAATGTTATTCTTCATATAACTTAAATGGCTGAATGAAGTTAAATATACACAATAAATTAATAATTGCGTTTGCTTTACATTTGAGCACTCGTGTAAATAGCTTTTTCATTGTATATACTACCATATCGTATATCTGTGTCTAATATTGGTTTATTCATATTTTACATTACATTCAGTTTGTAATTTAGTTGCGATTGTACTTTTAAAATGTAACCTATACGTATGTATAAAGCATATTTAACTACTTCAGCAGTGAATTAGAAACTTGGTCAGTCTGGCTTTTAGATAAAGTCCTTCAGAGCAAGCATTGTGTAAATATAATATATAAAAAATAATGTAATATAAAATAAAATAATATAAAATAAATATATAACATAAATGGTTAATGATAGCAATAAAATCAGATTTAATAGTTGGATTTTATACTTTTTTTTTTATTTACTGTATAGACATCTTATTATGCTTTCTCTGTTATTAATCTCTCTATATTCTCTAATTATGACTTGAATAAATCGGCTCACATCGGAGCACGCTAGCGTGTTGGAAAAGCGAGTACTGTAGTCTATATATTTGTGTTTGTTGTTTTCCTGGGGGGTGGCGTGTTTATGTCTGCATTTTATCTATAAATCGTGTGTGTGTGTGTGTGTGCACGGAGAGTTTATGTGTGTGCACGGAGAGTTTGTGTGTGTGCACACGGAGAGTTTATGAGTGTGCCCCTTTGATGTGCTGGGTATGGCGGGGCGTCGACAGCTGATCAGTGTATAGTAGCGTACTTTACACACACTGATCAGCAGTCGACGCCCCGCCGTACCCAGCAGATCAAAGGGGCAGTTATCGGCTATGACACATTGAAGGAGAACTTAATAGTTCTCAAAAATAGTGTAAATGTCTGCAACAATCACTAACCATTAAAATGTTTTTTTTTTTTGTAATTAAACATGAAAATATTAATTATATTTTCTTTATACATATTTCCATTATATATATATAATTTAAAACTATTTATTCATTTGTCTTTTATTTACTTACTTACTAGCGAATGCTTTTTTAGGGCTCTAAAAACTACGACAGTATGAGTGACAATGGCCCTTGCACCGATCACACACACACACACACAATAAATATATATATATATATATATATATATATATATATATATATATATATATATATATATATATTCGTGTTTAATTAAATTCTTAAATCATCGTGTTCACCATTCACTGAAAAAAAGAACTTGTAAGATTTACTTGATAAAATCCTCGTAACAATTTGGACACATAGATTTTATGTAAATTTTATTGCTTCAATATTAAGGCTGAATCCCATTTCTACCCCTTCCCCCTACCATTCCACTTGGCGCGTTCACGTGCAGGGGTAGTGGTGTCTCATTTCTCTTTTGGTTGGAGGTGTAGGGGGAGGGGGGAAGGGCCAGATAGCCCTCCAAACGAAGATTTTTCGGGACCTCACTTCAAACGAAGGGCTAAGCGAAATTTTCAACATGGCTGCTCACTCGAGCAAGCAGAGACATAAATGTTAATGTTTACCATTAATAAAGATTTTTATGACAAGTTTTCATTATATGTATATTACCTTTAGTCTTGTGTTTGTGGTGATGTTCTGTAAAGAAATGTTTGCAAAAAAATCGCTAAAGTTTGCTAGCGGATAGTACAGATTGCACGATATTACAAATATATATTTTTATGTCACATACACTTTACTGCATGCTACAAACAAATATGAAAGTTCAGTAGCACTGCAATTTGCCGAGCATTTGATAACGCATTGTTTGTTTAGCTTACGGCCATATGTGTACATGTAGTAAATGAACGGTGCTTACACTATTCTTACTTATTGCAACGTGACCACAGTTTTGTAATTTATATTATAGGGACGGCTGAGGAAACCCGAAGGCTCATCCGTGTTCGTGGTGAAAATGAGCAACTTTTTTAAAAATCGAAATACGGCGCAAAAAAAACTTTGGGAGTGAGTAATCTCTCTCTTATTGGAATGTGTGATAAACATCGGCGCATGTCCTCTGACGTAACATTAGGAACATCTTTCATAAATCACACAACTAAAATATAATTAAACAGTTTATTCACCAACATTACCAAATATTTGTGACATTCACAGTCTAGATCCAAGTTGTCTTTTTAATAAAAGTGCATTCAGCTAAATTTTGCATCCATAGAAACAACTGCACGGCACCAGGGCCTGAAATACTCGTTTTAAACAAAATTGTGTAAAACAATAATAATAATAAATAAATAAAATACAGCATTCATTTAGAAATAAAATACAGCAGAAAATACATTAAACAAACTGTAGAATAAACGTTAAAACTTAATAGCCCTCTGAAGCAGTGAAGTTGCAACATTCAAATTAGCACTCTGGACTAGTGCACTTAAAAGTATGCCATTGAAACCATAACGCATTAAAACATTTTAAGCTGAACATGTAAACACAACATGTAAAGACTTGTAGTCAAGCCAAATCAAATGTTTTAAGATGATAACTTCATCTTTAAAGCTTGCACTTTTGGTGATAGCTTAATCCCATCAAGTTCTAGAAGCACTTTCTGAAAATAGCTCAAATGTGTAGCGCAGTGCTCGGAGCTATTGCCACATTCTTGCAAAATTTCCTCTCCTTCAAGGATTATGGATACACCAACCGGTTCTTCCCCTTCAACAGCACGGACGACAAGGATTTTAAGAAGGTGCATACTGGCATCACTTCGTCTGTCCCCCTGCATAAAATGTACAAGAAAATAAATAATTTATTTTGAGAAACAAAAAAAAAATCTGAATTGCTTCAACCTGTGCTGACTTCATTTCACAGAGAAAAAAATAAAAATAATTGATAATAAAAAATAACCATCACTTCATATACTTCAGATACTTCATGAACTTGGGTTAAATTGCTTTAGCAATAATCTTGCATCAATAAAACATTGTAAAACATGGCATGAGATGGCTACACTCCATAGATTACTCTGCACCTTTAAAGTGTCAGGAAATCCTATGATGAATGCTGAGTTTGTATTTAAAGGGTTAGTCCAAACATGAAAATTCGTTCAATAATTACTCAGATTTATATATTCATTTGCATTTATATGCTTCTGTCCAATGCAACAAACACTATATTCAAGGTATTAATAAATTGTATAATTAATAAGAAAACGATGCTTTAACCAGGAAATCATCAAAGAGATATCTTTACGCTTTGTTTCTGTGAAAATATTTACATTGTATCATTACATAATCTTTTATTCGTACAACTACATTTAGGCATTTCTTCATCTTTTGTAAGTTTGCCTTTATCCAAAGCAAATTACAAAAGAGGAAGGCATCAAGCATGTCAAGCAGTGCTACTAACACAAAGTTTCTGACACCGTTAGAAAAATACAAGATAGAACAGCGAGGGATTAAGGAAAAAGTGAGAAGCAAGAATCATGTGTGGAAAGATTAAGCATGCAGGGTCACAGGATGACTTGACTTATTTTTATTGTCTGCAATGCGATTTAGACAAATTAGAGCTGCTGTCAATACTGTATGAACATATGTACAGGTTCTTTACAGTTGAAATTTAACTTGTAACTTATTAATAAAAAAAAACGTTTATTGCTAGTGCTCTTTTACCATTTAATGCTTTAACTCAGTTTGTTCAGAAATGGCATCTCACTGCGAGAATCATATCCAAAAAAGAAAGCTAAACTTACCTCGAACACGACAAACTCCAGCTCCAGCCACGCCGTGTTGTACCTCCATGATGATTCCCAACCGACTGATACACAGCGCGGGCACAGCATCTCCAAACACGCATGCGCGGTTTAATTTGGACACATTTTCGGCTTCAGTAGACTCAATACTTCAGACTGAAACACGACTTCCCCCTACAGGTAATGAAGGGCATTTTCACAGCTTCCCGCACGCTGCCGGGCAAAGCCGGCAAAAAAAAAAACTAAACAGATCTACTGTAACAGATGAGGACTCAGATTAATGTGCAAAAAATATATAATAAAACTATATAAGTCTACATAGCCTTTATAAGACTCTATCTTAAGCGCACTTAAAACATTTTATTTAGTTTTAAAATAAAACAATTTTAAAACATCATAGGACCTGCTGAGATGATTTCAGTAATCGTCTTGTTAACAGGTGAGAATGTTGACGAGCACAAGGCTGGAGATCATTATGTCAGGCTGATTGGGTTAGAATGGCAGACTTGTTAAAAAGAGGGTGATTGTGGATGTGGACATATTATTTCACTAGTTTTGACACGTATCTTTGGTTCAGATTCGTTACTTACGACACAAAGTCCATTGAGCTCTTTGTCTCTCGTATTTTATTTTCCAGCATCAAAGATTCAACACTTCATACAGTCGTCTTGAGTAAATCCTCTATGGTTACAACACCAGTTGCTGTATCAAGATGGTTCAGGATTACCTTACGGTTATAACAACACATTTGTTATATCTACAGTGGGAGCCACGTCAAACAGCCGCCTGGAGCATGATGGATCCATGACGGAATCATGAGGGCACCATGCACGCTCTGTGCACGGAATGTGACCCCCCGCGATGACGCAATTAACGATGCCCCGCCCCATAAACGCCCCCATGCGCTTTCTAAAAAGATGGTTGCAATGCCGTATAATTCCGCCAGATGGAGCATTGACTGGCACAGTTAACTGCAGTGTGCAGGAAGCCCAATACCATATCGTTAATATACAGACAGTTCTTGTATTGTCAACATACTTTCATACTGTAAATAGATGACGTGGTAAAAAACAAAAAGAAAGCGATTAATAAAACAGATTTGTTAAATCACTCAATACACAACCCATGATGATTATGCTATTTATTATTTAATAATGAATTAATAAAACTAGTTAGTGAAATATTTTTTAAGACATCCTAAAATGATCCTTAAAGACACGGTAGCGTATGTAATTTGTCTATACCGATCAATGTAGGTACGGAATAAAAATGCGGGCTATGTACAGTATTTTATATTACGTGTGTATTTTACCTCGTTCCATTTAATATACTGATAGATAATATTTTGCTGCAAAGTAAAGCTCAAAATGTAACGTCTGCTTGGGATTGTTTTCGTTATATTTTTGATGATGTTTTTTTTTTCACTGATAGTCAACAAGTGGCATAAGAAAGGCAATTAATGGCGCATGCAACCTGGAATAAATATCTGCCCATATGGATCAGTATTTCTTTAGTCATTTAATCATGCATAATGTTCCCCCGTCAAAAGATCTGATGGGGCATTAATCACTTATCACAACTGTGAATGGATGCGGCAGCAGAGACAGATTAAATCCCCATAAACACTTGGAAACAATAGTAAAAAAGTTCCAGACGGTTAGCGCCTGTTATACTAATGTATTTTACTGATTTTTTACTGCTTATATTTCGTTTGGTTTTACGCAATTTCATGTTTGTGTGTGTGTGTGTGTGCGCGCGAGAGAGAGAGAGGATACTCTGACAAGAGCAACTTCCATGTGGCTCCAGTGGCGCAATCGGTTAGTGCGTGGTACTTATAAAGCAGTATAGGTGAAGGAATGTCGAGTTCGAGCCTCACCTAAAGCACCCAAAGCATTTTACTGCATATCGCACCGTGTATGTGACAAATCAAATTTGAATTTAAAAGTAAAGCTTAAAATTTATCTTCTGCTTTGGTTTGTTTTCGTTATATTTTTGATGTTTTCGCTGATAGTCAAATTGGCATAACAAATTGATTAACGGTGCATAATATCTGGAACAAATATCTGTCCATACGGATCAGTATTTCTTTAGTCATTTAACCAGCATAACGTCCCACATCAAAGATCTGATGGGGCACAAATCACTTATCACAACGGTGAATAGATGCAGCAGCAGTGACAGATTTAATCCCCATAAACATTCACACTTGAAAACAAAACTAACAGAACTAAACAGTTCTAGAGTGTTAGTGCCTGTTATCACAGGACAGGAATCACCTAAAGGATACTACTGTATTTTTACTGGTTATATTTTTTTACCCTAGTTTCATTTGGTTTTACGCGATTTCCTGTGTTATTTGTGTGTGTCTGTGTGTGTGAGTGCGAGAGATAGCGTGAGAGCGCGTGTGCGAGAGAGGGCTTACATGGTGATTTGTCCAAGGTTACTAAAACCTGGCTTACTACCTATAAACATTATTTCAATTTAACTCATGGGTCTCAATCACAGATGACACGACAAATTATATACTCTGAAACGTTCATTTGAACATTTAAAAATATATACAAAAACATAAATACTAATGTTATCATGGTGTAAATTATTAACATATATATGTTAATAATACATATATATACTCACACAAACTAAATTAAAACAGATGGGCTATTTAACAGATCATAATATGTTATACACACACACACACAGTATAAAAGATTAGGTCCTGCCTTTAATTAATTCATATTATAATTACTTTTACATAGTATAGTTACTGGACTGACATGACCAAAACTAGCTATTTCATTTAGCCTTTCTAAAATCAACACATCTATCATTTATAATCAGAAAACATAAAACATATTATGATCTGTTCAATAGCCCATCTGTTTTAATTTAGTTTGTATTTTTTATTATTCATAAGACAACCTTTCAGTTTTATAAATATTTTAGTTAGTGTGTTAAGTCTTACTTTAGAGGTTAAAAGTTTTTGAGAATTTGACCATCCAGCTTAGATAAATGTTATGTCATTGATTGATAAAATCTGGATTAAGGATATTTTATTTTATTTATTTTATTTTAATTTTTTAGTTTCCCCCCTGAGGGATTGCCACCTTATTGTGGTCAGGGGGTTTGCATGCCTCAACACAATTCAGCAAATACAATACTGTTACTATAAGCCCAGGGAAAAAACAGTGGTCGAACATGATGCCCCCTTCACATTTCTGACTGCCCCCCCCCCCCATATGGTCTGGTCTAGAACGGCCCTGCCTCTGACCGTCTTTTGTCTTGTAAATGAGTATTCTCAGTCACCTTCCAATCCCCACAGCGCACACACTCTGTTTGTTTGTACTGTAAACTGTAACTGTGTTTGCTAGGGCACTTGGTTATACACAATACTTTAATGTATGGAACATTTACTTAACTTACTGGTTTGGTTTAAATATCGCTTATTACCTTATTCAGCAAAATAAATTCATTATTAACGGAGTTCTTAAAACCCAAAACATTTATTTATACTGAGAAAAAATTATTATGGGTCACATAATCACAAACACATATAATCAAGTGTTTAACTGGTTTCATTTGTTTCTATGACCAATAATTATTATTATGATTTTCAGCCCAACTCTTTGACTATTTAAAACAAAGTTGTGTCCCATGTTTTGCCCATTGAAGTTGTTGGTTCAACTAAATGTTTTTTAAATACCCAAACAATCCCCCAACAATTAAAACACGCAAACATGACTTTAACAATTCAATTTATTCTTCCAAAACTAGTCAAAGTTAAAACAGTAATTTATATAAAACAGGTGAATACATGTTGTCTTTTTGCTTAAAGTTCATTAAACAACCCGGATACACCAGCTGCTTATAAGTCTCTATCTATAGTCCTTTTATATTAAAATATAAATTTTTGAAATATCAAAACTATTAAACATGGAACAGTTTAAGTCTTTGTTTCCCCCAAAGTACTGTATCAGACATTTAGCAGTTCTATGTTCAGAATATACAGTAGACCTGATCAACCATCATTCTAAAGCTGTCGGACTGTGACGTCATCCCTCCTACAGCTCCCTCAACAGCTTGTTCAGGCTCCTCCAGTCCTGTAGCTCCAAAAGTCCAGCCGTCAGCCGTCTGACCCCCCAATCCTCCACAGCGGAGCTCTGCTTAAAGACAACAGGAGAATTTAGTCACGACAAAGATAAATAAACTTCACAGAACATATAGTTCTAATAAAAATAAAATATATTAATAAGCCTATTTACCACAGAGTGTGTAAAATACTGTTTTGGGGATTCTGGAATGTAAATAAACTGCCTGTGCTAATGTTAACAAGTGAACAGTGTTAGTGTTAACCAGGTCTGTCTGTATTATCGTCTGAATTAAATT
Organism: Channallabes apus; assembly: GCA_030522415.1. Taxonomy (NCBI): domain Eukaryota; kingdom Metazoa; phylum Chordata; class Actinopteri; order Siluriformes; family Clariidae; genus Channallabes; species Channallabes apus. The sequence continues at coordinate 24,004,896 of CM060104.1, forward strand.
AACCGAGAATTTACTTAATGCGCTTCTCATACAAATAAGTTAAGCGATATAACACTCGTATATGAACATTAGTTCATCCCTGAAGCCAAACTATAACTTACTGAAGCCCCTCACACCTCCCCCCCCACACACATACCCCCCCCCCCCACACACACACACCTCCCCCCCCCACACACACATACCCCCCCCCCCCCACACACACACACACACCCCCCCCCCCACACACACCTCCCCCCTCCTCCTCCTTAACTGATAAACACTTCAGTGTTGTTATTCAGCTCGTTAACTAAGTGCTCGCGCTACCGCGGGAAGTCACGGCCAAAGTGAGCGTTACTAGCTCCTATACAGCTACCCTCAGTCTGTGTCCCTCATGAACTGCATCACATTATATTCCAGTCACAGAAATAACCTGCAGATTAACTCTTAACCAAAGAATAAATAAACGCTGAATTTATCCAGACAACACGCGGTGAGATTCTCTCAGAATTTACAGAGAGCACAAACACTCTTCATCGGGTAGTGCAGCTCTTGTAATAGGGACATTAATAGTATTTTCGAAGCTTGAGCATGTTTTTGAGTTAAAGAGGAGTGACATTGTGAGTTTGTGACACTGACAGTAAGCTGTAATATTAACTCCAGACTTGGTAAACAGACCATTAAGTTATCTAAAGTCACATCTGACCACTGCTGGTGCTGCCAGTGATATTTAAAACGGCCAATAAAAAACTAAACTGGGACATAAACTGTAAACTACCCCAAACACATTTTATAAAATAAAACATCACTTACCACGAATAGTCCGTTAAGCTGCCATCTTCGTCTCTGTAGTTTGGTAGCGTCAGTACGGCAGGGGTGGAGGCGGGTTGTTAAAATCACGTGATTGCAACTCAGCGCAGCTGGCTTGTTTTAACGTGTTCTTGAGAACGAAGCGCCATCTAGTGGTGGCACCAGGTAAATGAATAAATAGGGCTTGAATGGGCGTGTTTACTGTGAAATCTTGACATGCCTTTCTGGCAGAAAAGGGAGGGGGGATTACGGCGTGCACACGCCGTTTGCACAGTCGCGGCTATTTGGCGTGGCTCCCACTGTATCTGATTACGGTTAGCTTACGGTCAAAACTTGTGTTCCCGTAGACTTCCGCATCCAAACTGAACTATTTTACCATGCAATAGTCATGCAATTCGTATAACAGTGACATCACAGACCAACCTACGATTGTCAAAATGGATGCCGGCACTAACAAACATAACAGTGAATGCTTAGTGCTTAGCTGATGAATAGAATAAGATAGAATAAAATGAAATAAAACAAATAAACACAACAACAAATTCATAACAAATACGATATGGCTCTTACAGTGATGCTTGAAATCATTGTTCTTCCATTGTTAACCATGGTGACTTGCAAAGAAATGCGTGCAGCCATCATTGCGTTGCATAAAAATGGCTTCACAGGCAAGGATATTGTGGCTACTAAGATTGCACCTAAAATCAACAATTTATTGCCGGGGTACTCAATAGGCGGACTCCGGTCCGCATCCGGACCCAAATACAGTTACATCTGGACCGACGTCAAAACAGACATGTTAATTTAATCATAATCCAAATGAGTTCTCAATGAAGTGCGCAACTGTGTTTCTGCGCAATATACTGTATCTTTGAGTGCTAGTGATGGGTCATTCATGAACGGGTCATTCTTTTTGAAATGAATCTTTAACGTGACTCAGAAGAATGAGTCGTCTCCGAGAGCGATTCGTTCATTTTCTCCTGGGCGCGCATGCGCAAATCATCGCAAATCCTCCGTAGGCTATGTATTGAACGGTTCTCAACGAATCATCAAGTCCCGAGTTGTTTATTCCTTTGTCACGTGACTCCCATAGACGCCATGCGGTGCAGTAGATTCAAAAGAACGAATGACTCGTGGAAGATGTAAGAGGTGAGCTACTCATTCTGTTTATTATAAAATGTCCTTAATATCCTAATGGCCTGCTCAAAGCTGGCCATTGATATAAGCTGATTTTGAAAACAGCTAATTTAAGAGTGAGTAGACAGAAAAATATGCATTTGTGCTCCCCGTGGGAAGCAGAAAAAAAATGTGCTTAATCTAGCAATCAAAAGTGGTCACCTTCTGGACAAAGATGGCTCCCGCAGCAGGTGTTCCTGTCCTGCAGACAATGGCCCTTCAAATTCTCAATGTTTTCCTCAATGTACTGCTACAGATCTGGCCTTTAAAAACGCACATTTTCAGAAAAGGGATCCCACGACTTGCCTGTGAAGGGAAGGGAAGCTGTGAAAATGCCCTTCATTACCTGTAGGGGGCAGTCGTGTTTCAGTCTGAAGTATTGTGTGTCTACTGAAGCCGAACATGTGTTAGGCGCCCATTGACAGCTAACGACAGAGCTCATAAACGTGTCAAGCTCAAACTGATATGTATTTATTCTAATTTTTTTTCTCTCCTTCAATAATGCTACTTCTTTGACTGCGCTTTCTCCATTCAGAATTATTATTAGTAGTAGTAGTAGTAGTTCTCTGAATTTATTATCGTTATTATTCTTATTCTTATCATTATTGTAACGCACCCGCGCGTGTGAAAAAAGACTACAAAGATGTACAGATGTCGCCATTAAAAAAGCACGTTTCGAGAAAAGGGATCCCATGACTTGCCGCGGCTTTGCGCGGCTGCGTGCGGGAAGCTGTGAACATGCCCTTCATTACCTGTAGGGGGCAGTCGTGTTTCAGTCTGAAGTATTGTGTGTCTACTGAAGCCGAAAATGTGTCCAAATTAAACCACGCATGCGTGTTTGGAGACGCTGTGCCCGCGCTGTGGATCAGTCGGTTGGGGATCATCACGGAGGTACTACACGGCGTGGCTGGAGCTTGTCGTGTTCGAGGTAAGTTTAGCTTTCTGTTTTGGATGTGATTCTCGCTTTCATGACTCCCAATTAATGTTTTTTCTGCAGGCTGGGCCGTGCGGAGCTGGAGGAGAAGCATGCAAATTAACTGGAAGGTGCAGACTGTAGCAAAACAGTAAATAGGGTGTACAGCACACACTATAGCCTATAACAACATATGAATTGAAATAAATGAGCGTGCTGTTTGTGCAACAGCGCGACAAACATTACCTGTCCTTTTATGAACTGCACAAGTAGTGGTGGTCATTAACTACTAGCTAACTGGGTAAGGGGGTTACAGGGGGGTCTGTAGCTCTGTGTCCACCGTTTTAGGGAACATGTTTAGTTTTAAAGTAAGTTACAGTTTTATTTCACTAAAAGCCATCTAATATGGATATCCACATAATTATGGATTATTATATTAATTATTATTAATTAATACATAATTATATCATATTATATTATGATAAACACTTTTTAAAGAAAATATATTAAGTAACAGATAATATTAGGTTTATATTTCAAATGAGATAAAATGCTGATTTTACAGCAGTAAAATTATTGTATCTCTACAGTTTAAACATTTAATAAGCACTGCATGTGCATGTTTGTGTGTTTTATGTGTATAGATTCTTAAAAATTATTAGTAATAATATAATAATCAACAGCAACATTGTACGCCATCAGGTAAAACATAGGCTACATTTGCTTTGCATTGTCCCGACCTGATGACAGTCATACAGTATGATGCAATTCCATATTAGATTCGTTATGAATGTGAGTTGTTGTTATTCAGCATGTTCTATCTTTTTTAACTTTGAGCACCCGCCCCTTTAAACCTCTCTGCACGGCCCTGCACACACACATATATTGTTCATTCATGTCTTCTGATGATGGCGACACATAGTTAACACTATCAGATAGCCTACTATCAGGAAATTAAATAAATTTCAAGACCATTTAAACCGAGGCATTGTCATGTCTTTCATTGTTTTGTAATGAATCTTTTTTCAAAAGAAAACTGAACACACAGAATAACCAGAGCTGCGCCGTCTATGCAAGAACGGATGGGATTCTGGAAACTAAAACAAAAAACTAAAGATGATCTCGGGACTTCTGGCTTTACTGAGGATTTATAGGAAGAGAGAGTAGAGTTTGTACTTTGTGCACTTTAACCCGAGAGCGCCGATTCGTGTTGCTCTCCTTTACTCTCTCTCTCCGGTGTCTTAGACAGACAGAGGCTTGGGCTTTGCTTGTGTCTTCTCCAGCGCGCTTTGTCTTTGGCACTGACACCTTTTACTGGTGCGACCGAATGATCAGACGGAGTGTCGCGGTATCACGACCCGGCCCGTTCTGAACAGCTTATTCGCGGCTCCGCCCCTCGCGCGAGCCGCGTCGTTACATACATATCCACAAATACAACATACACTTATCATGAATTGCATTTTATATGAATGTTACATATGAGACACGCACACAAACACATACTTATATAATATATGCACATACAAGCACATACACATTGTTAATTCATGTCTTCTGATGATGTTGACTCATTTTTACATTTTAAATAACACATGTTGGCATATTCATGAATCAGTGTAGATGCGGTTGGCTTATTTCACTAGTTTTGACGCGTAGCTAATGTCTTAAAGTTTCACTCACATGACAGAAGTCCGATCTCTTTGTCTTTTGTCGTTTATTTGTCAGCATCAAAGAATCAACACTTCATACAGTCGTCTTGAGTAAATCCACTGTGATTACAGACACCAGTTGCTGCATCTTGCAAATCTCTGAGTTTTACAACAACCTGTTTGCTGTATCTTGTAGATTACAATCTTGGCTTGGGTATCTAACAACACTCTTGTTGTTTCTTACTTTCCCAGCTTACGTTAGCTTACGGTTACAACAACCTCGTTGCTGTATTTTACATTTCTAGCTTACCGGGAGCTCTCACTAGCTGACGGTTACAACAACCTCGTTGCTGTATTTAGCATTTCTAGCTTACCGGGAGCTCTCATTAGCTGACGGTCTAAAGCTTGTGTTTCCGTAGCCTTCCAAATCTATACTGAGCTTTCTAGCATATCACAGTCACACAAATGCATGTAATAGTAGAATGACATCACAGACCAACCTACGATTATCAACTTATGATGCATGACTAAGAAATTTAAAGCTTATGGCTTATGTAACAAACTTCATACAAGGTAGAATAAATGAAATAACAGCAAGTAAAATAAAATAAAATAAACACAACAACAAATTCATAAAAAGTGCGATATGGCACTTACAATCAGGACATTCGCATAGTTAACACTATCAGGAACTATCAGGAAATTAAATTAATTTCAAGACCATTTAAACCGCGGCATGGCCATGTCTTTCATTATTTTGTACCTGTTAAGACATTACAAAAACTATATAAGAAACTTTTAAAGCACGAATTTGGGCATCTCATTTCATCATTATGAAAATAACATGAAGCACATATACACACGTTCATTATGAAATATCTGTTGTAAAACAAAATAAAATTCATGTTTGCTACAGCATTGGAAACAATATTGTTTTAATATTAACCTTAATACACAATTAAGAAAATACACAGTTAAACTTATACACAATTCATTTGTACTTGGTCCGGCTTTTAGATAAAGTCCTTCCATGCGCCATCTGGCGGATATTCAGTGAAGCACAACACATTTATTTAAAATTCCTGAATGTTGCCTCCGGCAAGTCGCGGCACGCCGCGCGCTAAATTGCGGCCTCTCGCGGGAAAACACGCGCAGTCTTAAAGGCGACATCTGTATGATATATTAGCCTAAAACATTATTGCTTATATTAGCCTAAAACATTATTGCTTATTGTTAATGCGCTCTAAATATAAAAAGGCACTGGTGTGGCTCAGTGGTTAGGTGATTCGGTGACCCGGGTCTAATCCCGAAGTGCCGGTTTGTACTAAATGCATGTTTGCAATTGAGATTTTTTTCTTAAGCTATGAAACACATTAGCACTCACCTCACAGTTGCTATAATTTAATGATAATCATAAGCAAAAAGTGTAAAACAACGGATTCACATTTATTACATTTTCACCCAGAGCGGGATTCGAACCAGGGTCTGGACGATTTTATACTATTATTTAAGCAACGCCACACCACGTGGAAAGCCGCAAAAATGCTTCAATTTCATTGGCTGACACTGAGTGTCAGCTATTCATGACTGGCCCGCGGCGGCCAGCCATGAATAGGTGGAACTCAGTGACAGCCAATGAAATTGAAGCATTTTCCACGTGGTGTGGCGACAAATTAATTGTTACAATCTCCATGTGCCGGTGCTCCAGATGGCCAGTCCGTCACTGCATATTACTGTAGTAGTACACTAAAAAATGCTGGGTTTCTGTAAACACATCGTTGGGTTGTTTATGCTAGGTCAAATTTCTGTGTTACTTTTATCACAAACGTTGGGTTGCTTTTGCTATGGATACTAAAAGTGCTGCATGATTAAACTCAATGCAAAAAAAAAAAACGTTTTGTCCCTAGACCTTTTGTTCCGGTGTTTATGGGTGAACACGATGATTTAAGAATTTAATTAAAAACGAATATATATATATATATATATATATATATATAAATAAAAGTGGCATTTTAATTCAAATCCAACATTTTAATGGTTAGTGATAGGTGCATGGTTGTCAACTCGCACGTTCTGTGATATTCCATTGTCATTCATATTGCCGGAGTTTTTAGAGCCATTTACTAAAGCATTCGCTAGTTAGTAAGTAAGTAAGCAAATAAAAGAAATGAATAAATAGCTTTAAATGGTACTTCAGCGTAGTAAAAGTACCCTAGCATGAGTTTGTTTTATATATATATATATATATATATATATATATATATATATATATATATATATATATATATAAATGAAAATATTATGTATAAATAAAATATAATTTACATATTCGTGTTTAATTAAATTCTTAACATTTAAATGGTTAGTGATTGTTGCAGACATTCACACAATTTTTGGGGGAAGGGATTGGCTTGTACAGGCTGAGTTTGGAGGCCAGAGGTTTTTTTTTTTTTTTAATGAGACAATACAAAAAAATACAGAACATGTTAAACACATTTAAGAATAATAAATGCAGCAATAATAAAAAAATTTTTCATTAATTAGAAATAAGAACTATAGATTTGAGAGTCCAAAGAAAGGTTAAAATACACGAGATTCATTTAACGAAAGAAAAAGAACATTTATCCTATATGAATAAAACAGTATTAGACACAAATATATGATATGGTAGTATATATGCAATGAAAAAGCTATTTACACATGAGTGCTCAAATGTAAAGCAAACGCAATTATTCATTTATTGTGTATATTTAACTTCATTCAGCCGTTTAAGTTATATGAAAAACAACGTGCCTACCAGCGCACTATTATTTATCTATATATTATCTATTATTATTTTCTCAGTATAAATAAATGTTTTGGGTTTTAAGAACTCCATCAATAGAGCAAAGACAAACTTAGAAGAAGTGGAAGGTGAGAAACCTCAATGGAGAATACTGCAGTATGACATGGTGTTAACTGCTCTGCCTGTGTGTGTGTGTGTGTGTGTGTGTGTGTTCTAGGTTCCTAGGGGTGCATTCTTAAATTCAGTCTGTCTGAATCTTTATAAACGGCAAGTTGGGAAAATCATGTTTGAGAAACGACAACAACAATTAAACACTTGATCATTTGCGTCTGTGTTATTTTGTGCTTAAGTGACCCATTAGTGATGTGCGGGTCGGGTATTTTTCCAACCCGCGGGTCCCGCTTTTATGAAATATCGAACAGGCTTTAGGTGGTCTGTAAACTAACACACAAAGCAAAGGTCCACTTAGATCCATTTTTAGAAGTTGCACCTCAAAACCGAGAAAGGCATCAACAGGCAGAAGTCAACATTTGAATTAGTTTCTAAAAACAGTGGCTACGCCACCACCATGTCCACTTGGTCTGGGATTGCTGTAGAAGGAACAGTCAGAGGGGGACAGCTCACCAAAAGAGGACATGTCACCATTTTTTACCCAAGTTTCAGTCATAAATAAAATAATTTTAAATAAAAGTTTTAACTACTTATTTTCCACCATAATTTGCAAATAAATTCTTTTAAAATCCTACAATGTGGTTTTCTGGATTTTTATTTGAATTTTGTCTCTCATAGTTGAGGTATACCTACGATAAAAATTACAGGCCTCTCTCATCTTTTTAAGTGGGAGAACAATTGGTGGCTGACTAAATACTTTTTTGCCCCACTGTATAATATTTGTACTACAGATAACATTGTACCTAAGCCTTTTGAACAGATACTCCCAACACACAACCACACAATAAATACGTGTGTATATATACATATATACATACACACACAATAAAATAATGTTTCAAAAGCACTGTCTTTCAAATTGAAGTGTGAGGAACTTATTTTCCTGGCAGTCAGGAAAATCTGTTTCCCCCTCCCTACTGGCTGTGGAAGTATCAGGGATGTCTGAAACTGATTCAGAGATACGTGTGCCCATAGCAAAGATAAAATAGTGATCAGAATGTTTTTAAAAAAATGCTGTCTTTTAATTGAAGTGTGGGAAACATTTTCCTGGGCATCAAGAAAATCGGTTTCCCTCTTCCTACTGGCTTTGGAAGTATCAGGGATGTCTGAAATTGACTCAGAGATGTGTGACTGTAGCAAAGATAAAATAGTGATCAGAATGGTTTAAAAAAAAAAAAAAAAAAAAAAAAAAACACTGTCTTTTAAATTAAAGTATGGGAAACGTATTTTCCTAGGCATCAGGAAAATCGGTTTCCCCCTCCCTACTGGCTGTGGAAGTATCAGGGATGTCTGAAATGGCCTCAGACATGTGTGCTTAGGTCAGTGGTTCTCAAAGTGTGGGGCGCGCCCCACTAGTGGGGAATACAGACATGACAGGTGGGGCGCCATGATCGGGAGGAAATTAGTGGAAAATAATAGGAAAGTACCTATTCTAATTCATACTTTTCTTTATTGACAATGAAGAGCGTATGCTCAAAATTAAACAAGCACAGACAAATAAATGGATCATTAATACAAGTAAATTGAATTGAAACCTGCGCGACCCACTGGGCAGCACTGCACGACACTGACAGAATTAGACCCCGCTGGGTTGCGCGCGTGCAAACCAGGCATGGCAAGGCGGAAACAATATTAAAGTCCTGACATTGTAAATAAATTGTTTTTAAATAAAACACAGTGGGTCGCGCAGGTTTGTGATTCGAGCCGTGCTGCGCGATCCACCGGGCTGCGCGAATAAACCAGATCATCACTGCGCTATTCAGATAGTCGCGCTGCTCTGTATTTGCGCAGATATTCGGTTCAATCGGGTGCCGCGGTTTCGTCCCACTTTTGATGTGTTTGGCTTCACGTACACTTCGACAATGGAAGAAGACGCTGCAGCAGCAGTGAGTTTGCTTACATCTGACGAAACCAACAACGAGGAGATTGTAAAGAAAAAAGCTGCCTCGTCTGTGGTGTGGAATTGGTTTGGGTATAAGAAAAGTGATACGAATGAGATGAACGTGATTTAGAAGGTACGCTAGTGCACTGTTTTAACAAGTGGTGGAAACACGTCAAACCTTTTCTATCATCTGAAATCCAGGCATCCAAACGAATATGGCCAAAGTAAAAGAAATGCGGCAAACCCCAGCAATTCACAGTTTAAATATAATTACATTATGTAAAACTTAATAGTTGTAGTTTCTTTGTGTTTTAATTTTTATTTATGCATTTTCAGATACAAATTGTTATATTGTGATATATATCGTTATCGAGGTAGAAGGCTATATCGCCCACCCCTAATGAAGCCTATCTTGCGCTTGGATTCATGTTTTGTGTCTTATACCGCTGGCAGCAGACCACATGAGACCCAACAAATTAGGAAGAGACTTGGAGACAACACACTCCAGTCACATTAATAATCCACTAGACTTCTTTCAAAGAAAGCTGGCAGAATACAGACAGCAGGAGAATCACATGGTAACATCTGAATCAGTGGACAGCAAAGCACAAATGGCATCATTCAAAGTTGCATACAGAATTGGCCAGTCCAAAAAAACTACAAACGATTGCTAAGCAGCTAATAAACATGGGGTCAATTATGCAAAGATAAGTGACAACATAAGCCTTTTATAACAATTGCACGTGTATTTTTTTTCTATTTTGAACTTGGTGTTGTTTGATCTTATTGGTTTAGAAATTGATATTTCAATAAACTGTAAACTTGGCCGATTTCGTTATTATTTTGTTAACAAGTGGGGCTTGAAAATTCGCTCACCCCCTTAAGTGGGGAATGACAGAAAAAGTTTGAGAACCACTGGCTAAGGTAATACAGTGAGATGATGTTTTTAAAAAAGACTATTTTTAACAAGAGACTCCTGGAAATCAATTCACCCAGTTAACATTTGTAATAAACTTCAAGTTTCCATACTTGGTGAAATTAAAGAAAAATAACCAATTCAGATACATTATTTAATGCAAAATGCTATTATAATATGTGCTGTGCCAATTGTGTATGTCTGTTTTATCATGGATATCCATACAGTATATCATGGATTTCAGGATTACATGTTTCCCCATCATATGCGGTGCCTAGACAGACAGACAGACAGATGTGAATAAGATGAATAACCATGAGTGTGGTGTCCTATAATCTCTGTACCTGTGTGTTTTAATATGTAAACCATAAAACTGGATGTTTGAGTGGGTTAAAAAAAGGAGTACATTTACATTTAGGCATCTGGCAGACGCTCTTATCCAGAGCAACTTACAAAAAGTGCTTTAAAGTTTACATCACTGGATACATACTTACACTGGGTTAACTAGGTTAATAACTAAGTGCCATTAGTCCAACACAACTAGGAAGAGGGATTTTTTTTTTTTTGGTGGTGGGGGGAGGTTAGTCCAAGTACTGGAGAAACAGATGCGTCTTGAGTCGTCGTTTAAAGATAGTCAAAGTCTCTGCTGTACGGACATCTAGAGGAAGTTCGTTCCACCACCTCGGTGCCAGAACAGAAAAGAGCCTGGATGAATGTCGGCCTCGATCCCTGAGAGATGGTGGGATGAGGCGAACAGTGCTGGAGGATCGGAGGGAACGTGGTGCAGTGCGTGGTGTGATTAGAGCAGAGAGGAAAGTGGGTGCTGGGCCATTTTTAGCTTTGTAGGCAAGCACCAGCATTTTTAAATTTGATGCAGCAGCTACAGGGAGCCAGTGCAGGGAGCGGAGGAGTGGGGTGGTGTGGGAGAACTTGGGGAGGTTAAAAACGAGACATGCTGCTGCATTCTGGATCAGTTGCAGAGGACGAATGGTGGACAGAGGCAGACCTGCCAGGAGTGAGTTGCAGTAGTCCAGTCTTGAAATAACAAGGGACTGAACAAGCACCTGAGGAGCCTGTGAAGAAAGAAATGGGCGAATTCTTCTGATATTGTAAAGAAGAAATCTACAAGAGCGAGTAAGGTTAGCGATGTGTGGGGAAAATGACAGATGATTGTCCACGGTTACCCCAAGATTGCGGGCAGTGGCTGAAGGAGTGATTTGGTTATCAGTATCCTGATTATCACGAGTATACACTCTACCCTTGAGTTACATGCTATAATAAATTACAAAGTATAACCTTAAATATATTTAGAATGAATCAGTATCACATCTATCATCACTGAAAATAGCGGCTTAAAACGTCTGAATTATCTTCGAAAAACTGTTCAAATCCTCGTTCGCCTTCTCAGCGTTAGGTAGCGAGTGACGTCATGATTTGAATCTGCTCGTGCACTCCGCGCGACCGGGGAAACATAAGGACACTGAATTTCCTGGAACCCCGGTATAGATAAATTACAGATGTTACTGTGTCTTTAAGGATTATTAAGGATGTCTTGAAAAATCTAATTCAAATTTAATTTGTCACACAAACAGTGCGATATGTAGTAAAATGTTTGTAAATGTGTGCTTTAGGTGAGGCTCGAACTCGGTATTGCTTCAGCTATACTACACGCACTAACCGATTGTGCCACTGGAGCCACACAGCAGTTGCTCTTATAAACTCATATGAATGACAATGGAATATAGAACGTGCGAGTTGATGACCATGTATGACGACCAAATAGAAATATTTTTTCATATACATGTATACTTTTATATTGGTTATTTTATAATAAAATTAGATTCGTCTAATTTTTCACCATAAATAATATTTATTTGTATTATATATAAATGTTATTTGCATATTTGCAAATATAATATAAATCTAATATATTTGATAGTGATTCCCTGGCTGGGAATCGAAGCCGAGTCTACCACATCGTAGACGAATTACCTACCACTGAGCTACACCAGTGCCCGTGTATAATAAACAATTAAATAATGGATGAAAAAATTATTCAATGCTGGACACAAACCGCAAATATGATGATTATTATTAAAAGCCCGAAGAACGTCATTCATAAAATATTTACATAATAAGATAATATATATTGTTCATTCATGTCTAGTGGCGGTTCTACACTGAATTGCTCCAGGGGCGAGACTTCCTCCCGGCACAGGAAGTGAGGCCAAGACTTTTGGAAGATGGCCTGGTGTCAAGAAGAGCAGCAAAGAAGCCACTTCTCTCCAAAAAAAACATCAGGGACAGATTGATCTTCTGCTGAAAGTATGGTGAAGGGATTGCTGAGGACTGGGGCAAAGTCATATTCTCAGATGAAGCCGCTTTCCGATTGTTTGGGGCATCTGGAAAAAGGCTTGTCCGGAGAAGAAAAGGTGACGCTACCATCAGTCCTGTCATGCCAACAGTAAAGCATCCTGAGATCATTCATGTGTGGGGTTGCTTCTCATCCAAGGGAGTGGGCTCACTCACAATTCTGCCCAAAAACACAGCCATGAATAAAGATTGGTACCAAAACACCCTCCAACAGCAACTTCTTCCAACAATCCAACAACAGTTTGGTGAAGAACAATGCATTTTCCAGCACGATGGAGCTCCGTGCCATAAGGCAAAAGTGATAACTAAGTGGCTCGGGGAACAAAACGTTGAAATTTTGGATCCATGGCCTGGAAACACCCATTGAGAACTTGTGGTCAATCCGCAAGAGGCGGGTGGACAAACAGAAACCCACCAATTCTGACAAACTCCAAGAAGTGATGATGAAAGAATGGGTTGCTATCAGTCAGGATTTGGCCCAGAAGTTGATTGAGATCCCAATCGAATTGCAGAGGTCCTGAAAAAGAAGCTCCAACACTGCAAATACTGACTCTGCATAAATGTCATGTAATTGTCGATAAAAGCCTTTGAAACGTATGAAGTGCTTGTAGTTATATTTCAGTACATCACAGAAACAAAGATCTAAAAGCAGTTTAGCAGCAAACTTTGTGAAAACTAATATTTGTGTCATTCTCAAAACCTTTGGCCACGACATGTATACTAATGACTGCACATACAGTACAAGGACCCATCCAAGAAAAGAGGGTGAGTTTGACTTTCATAATCGATTCGATCCTTGGTATTAATGTGTTCTCACTAATGAAAATTAGATTTTGGGGTCAGGTGTTATCAGAAACATTCACTGTAATGATGTAACGTATATGACGTTGTATGTGTCTGGCCACACCCCTTTCTTTCCCAACTATATGACAAACACAATAACCGTGACATTAAAAGATAGGGCACAATGGTGTGTGTGTGTGTGTGTGTGTGTGTGTGTGAGAAATGTACATAAGTAAAGGAAAAACAGTAAACTCTTTTTACAACAATAAGGGCTTTACTATCAAGAGATGAAAAATACATTACACTACACAGCTTTTTAAACAGCACATCATCTCATTCTTCATAAACAGAATTACACAAAACACAAAGTGACCTAGTTATGAAAACCAAAATAGAATAATTTTGATAGAATTCTGTCACAAACCTGACATTCAAAAATAATATTATAAAGAAATAAAGTGTAAGAGAAGTGCTGAGATGTAAAGGTGTGTAAACCTGCTGCACTTGTAGGATACAAACTCCAGCATCCACAACACTTACACCTTAAGCAGGTCTCTCAGGTAAACTTCATAATACATACAATCTATTTATGTATACACACACACACACCATTCCAAAAGTATTGGAATACCAGAAGCCTGTTATAGTTTTGCTCATCTCTTGATCAAAAAATGAGTAAGCAGTAATGAGCTCGCAAGGTCAAAACACGTGACAGCCTTCGCCCTCCCTGGTTTGTAGTAGTAGTATTGATGCAAGAGCGCCACCTAATGACCGGTGGGAATTGGCTTAAAAAAAGCAGAGATTGAGTTTTAATTTTATTTCCTGCTGCACGGCTGTGAGTCAGCAATCAGTGTCTCGCAAAGACTACAGAACTGGCCGTGTTGTTACAATACTTTCAGAGGGGACTAGACTGTGTGTGTGTGTGTGTGTGTGTGTGTGTAAAAAAAAAAAAAAAAAAACACCAACCAGGAGTCAGCTCAGAATGTGATGCAGTATTTTAAACACAACTAATTAAATAACCAATAAGGTTAACATTCAAACTAGGATTTAAAAATTGTTTACAGCCTCGCCCTTGTCTCGCTCTTCCCCTCTGTTTCTCTCTCACACACACACACACACACACCTCTGATAAAGTTCACTCAGATGCAACACTTTATAAAATGTATAAAAGCTATAAAACATCAGCCTTTATACAAAAAGTACAAAGAACAACTGCTGCAAAAGTGAAATCTAAAAAATAAATACGTAAAAAATAGTGCAATAAACATTGATTTTTCTATTTTCAGCATAAAATATTTTAGTCCTGACTGATTACTTGTGTTTTTGTCTTTTAACTATACTGATGAAGATTTCTACAATAATTGAGACACAAGATTAATTCATTAATGATTGTGTGTGTGGTGTAATGTGAGGTGTGTGTTAAGGATGAAGTGAACACAGTTCAGAATGATGATCTGAGGAGAATCTACTGGACTACTGTTATGGCAGGGGTTTGGACCAAACTCAAGGTCATGACACCACCTGCAGTTTACAGAGTCATTAAAGATGTCACATCCTTCTTTGTTTTATGTGCTTATGCCCCACCTCCAGGAGAGGAGTAATGAGAATTTGGCAAGGTCAAGTACACTGTAACAAAAAAAAAAAGTTAGAAAACAGAAAGATGACAAGGATAAAAGAAAAGGAGGATGAAGGAGCTCCAGACCTGAAGGTGGCGGTGATGTATCAACATGCGCTGATTAAAAAAATTAATGTATGAAATAAGGTTTTAATTAAAAACCTGCAATTAACACTGTGTGTGTGTGAGAGATTTTCAGCATAAAATGTTTTGGCGCTGACTGAATGTGTTTTGAGATCGCAGTATGTAAAGTTCAGACATACCATGTTAACACTCGCAAATGTTTTTTATTTTTTCTCTCTCTGCCTCAAGGTGGCACTGCGTGTGGGTTGTGAGACCATGGGCAGGTCAGAAGCGACGTGAATAACATCCTTCACTGTACAGGAGTGGGCGGGACCAGAATGGACAGGTCACATGACATCAGATGCAAAAAGTGTTTTACCGTCAACGTGCTGCGGGGGTGTTTAGCAGGTGGTGAGACACTCAGAGAGAGAGAGAGAGAGAGAGAGAGAGAGAGAGAGAGAAAGAGAGAGAGAGAGAGAGCTGTGTCCTCAGGTTTACAGCAGGTCCTGGATCTGAGGTGCAGAAACTTAATGATCTTTTTAAACAATGATTGGAATGACCTGATTAAAATAATATAAAAATATTGTGTGTGTGTGTGTGTGTGTGTGTGTGTGTGTGTGTCTCATCTCCTCTTATGGCACAGCAATAAATTTTTACTTTGTTTACTTCATGTAAACTTTTAAAGAGAGTCCAAAGCAGCATAAGGTGTGTGTGTGTGTGTGTGTGTGTGTGTGTGTGTGTGTGTGTGTGTGTGTGTGTGTGTGTGAGAGAGAGAGTGGAGACGAGTTACACCAGAGAGAGAGTATCTGCTCAGTCAGTTCCTCTGCAGCTCACACTTGTGTAGACGCCTCCTGTTCCTCCTCACCTGAAAGTGGGAGGAGCCTGTAGCCATTCTCAAGCAATGGGGCGGATGCAGGGTGCTGTTCAGTGTTCAGCAGTGTGCCGAGAGGGGCGGGGTCAGTGTCCGTGGTGCTGCAGGGGGCGTATCCCGATGCGGTGTCGAGAGCCGACTTGCTGAAGCGCTGCCGTAACGCGGCGTGGGCGTAACCCAGGGGAACAGGAAGTACTGCGAGGACGATGAGAGAAGAGAGCATGGCTAACGCCCAATCAGGGTACGGCAACTTATCCTCCGACGCCTAGGACAGAGAGAGAGTGAGAATCAGAAAGGGGGAGTCAGAGACAGAGAGTGAGAGAGGGAGTCAGAGAGAGAGTGAGAGAGAGAGTCAGAGAGAGAGAGAGTGTCAGAGAGTCAGACAGGGAGAGTCAGAGAGAGAGAGAGAG
This sequence comes from Channallabes apus, assembly GCA_030522415.1. NCBI lineage: Eukaryota > Metazoa > Chordata > Actinopteri > Siluriformes > Clariidae > Channallabes > Channallabes apus. Next base: position 24,021,289 of record CM060104.1, read on the forward strand.
AGAGTCAGAGAGGGAGAGAGAGAGAGAGAGAGGGAGAGTCAGAGAGAGGGAGTCAGAGAGAGAGTGTCAGAGAGTCAGACAGGGAGAGTCAGAGTCAGACAGGGAGAGTCAGAGAGTCAGACAGGGAGAGTCAGAGAGAGAGTCAGAGAGAGTGTCAGAGTCAGACAGGGAGAGTCAGAGAGGGAGAGTGTCAGAGTCAGAGAGAGGGAGTCAGAGAGAGAGAGAGTCAGAGAGAGGGAGAGAGAGAGAGAGGGAGTCAGAGAGAGAGAGTCAGAGAGAGTGTCAGAGAGTCAGACATCGAGAGTCAGAGAGAGAGAGAGAGAGAGAGAGTCAGAGAGGGAGAGTCAGAGAGAGGGAGTCAGAGAGGGAGAGTCAGAGAGAGGGAGTCAGAGAGGGAGAGTCAGAGAGAGGGAGTCAGAGAGGGAGAGTGTCAGAGTCAGAGAGAGGGAGTCAGAGAGAGAGAGTGTCAGAGTCAGAGAGAGGGAGTCAGAGAGAGAGAGTCAGAGAGAGGGAGACAGAGAGGGAGAGTCAGTCAGAGAGTCAGTCCCCTAACAGGGTGTTATATAAAACTGAATTTAATTTAACACCCTGTCACTGCGGCGGAATCAGAAAGATCAGATCGTCCCTAACGACCGAGCCGAGGCGGTGACTCAAGTGTTGGGCTTTTAGTATCAATGTTGTTTATGATTTTGCCTAATTCTAAACATATTTAAGTTAATTCTAAACTTAAATAATCTGTTCCTACTACACACAGCGCTGTGCTGCCTGTCAGTGTGAGAATAATTCAAAGAGCACCACCTGTAGGATTATCGAGGAACTGCAGCATTTTACAAACTCAAATTAGATTAGATTAGATTCAACTTTGTCATTACACATGTACAAGTACAAGGCAACGAAATGCAGTTTAGGTCTAACCAGAAGTGCAATTAGCAGAAAGTGCAGGATAAAGGTATGAGTTTAAAAAAGGGACATGTGCAGGGAGAAGCTATGGGTAACTATTAAAGAAAGATATTATGTGACTATAATATACAGATTACTAGTAACTATACTTATAAATTTACAATGGATGAACCATATGTACAGGTTGCTATTAACTATAGGCAGGAATTTGCAAATAGATATCAACATAATGTACAGGATATTATATGATCATAGTATACAGATTGCAAGTGACTATAATTATAAATTCACAGTGGATGAATATATACAAGTTGCTGTTAACTGTAGTTGGGAATTTGCAAATAGATATGAGCATAATGTACAAGTTGCTATTTTCTATAGACAGGAATTTACATATGATATGAACATAATGTACATATGAACATAATGTACAGGAATTTATAAGTAGACTTGTGTGAATATATATTCAACCAGAAGTTTACAAATATGTTGTGCATGGATATTTGTATTTTCAAATAGGTCTGTACATTGTAGTGCAGTCCATGTTAAATAGTGTAAAATGTAAATAGTGTAATGGGAAGAGTATAGGGGTGTGTGAGGGGTGAGCAGGTGTCAGTGGGGGGCAGAGTTCAATAAGGAGATAGCTCTGGGAAAGAAGCTGTTCCTCAGTCTGCTAGTTCTTGACCTGGGACACCTGAAGCGCCGACCAGAAGGCAGAAGAGAAAACAGTTTGTGGGCGGGGTGGGAGTAATCCTTAAGAATACTGCATGCTCGACGCACACAGTGCTTCCTTTGAATGTCCTTGATGGCTGGAAGTGGAGTCCCTATAATACGCTGGGCAGTTTTCACCACCCGCTGCAGTGCCTTGCGCTGTGACACAGTTGGTTAGGATGCTTTCTATTGTGCAGCGATAGAAGTTCACCAGAGTAGATGAGGACAGCTGGTTCTTCTTAAGTGTTCTTCTTGACCAGGCTAGAGGTGTTGGTGGACCAGGATAGGTTCTCTGAAATGTGGGTCCCCAGGAACTTGAAGGATGGGACAGGTTCAACAACCATTCCGTTGATGTGAACGGGTTCATGTGAACCTCTTCCTCCTTTTCTGAAATCTACGATGAGCTCCTTGGTCTTCTTGGTGCACGGACAATAATCTGCTCCTTTAACACCAAGTGGCCAGGTGCTTGATCTCCTCCCTGTAGGCAGACTCATCGTTGTTGCTGATGAGGCCGATCACCGTAGTATCGTCTGCAAACTTGATGTTGTTGGATCCATACACAGGCCTGCAGTCGTGGGTGAAGAGGGAGTAAAGGAAGAGGCTTAGCACACAGACCTGTGGAACACCAGTGTTGATTGTGACGGTAGTGGAGCAGATGTGGCCTGACCTGACATGCTGGGGTCTGTTGGTCAAAATGTCCGTAATCCAATTACAAAGTGAGATGTTAATATCCAGCTCTCCAAGTTTGGTGATTAACTTAGACGGTAAAACAGTATTAAAAGATGAACTAAAGTCAACAAACAGTAGTCGTGCATAGGTGTTTGTATTGTCCAAGTGTGTGAGTACAGAGTGCAGTGCTATGGAGACTGCATCATCTGTGCTCCTGTTGGCACGGTAAGCAAACTGGTGTGGGTCTAGTGAGGGTTGGAAAGAGTCTTTTAGATGTGTCAGGACCAACCGCTCAAAGCACTTCATAATAATGGGTGTGAGTGCTACGGGGCGGTAGTCATTCAGGCACGTCGGGCTGGAGTGTTTCGGCACTGGCACAATTGAGGTAGATTTAAAGCACGCTGGTACAGCTGCTTGGGCAAGGGACATGTTAAAAATATCTGTGAATACCCCAGCGAGCTGCTCCGCACATGCCCTCAGTACACGCCCAGGGATACCGTCTGGTCCAGCAGCCTTGTGCACGTTGATGTGGCTCAGTACGGTGTAGACGTCAGATGAGATTAGTGTGATGGGTGGGTGGTCGGGTGAGGAGGCGATCTTGGTGATATTATCTTTATTGTCTTTCTCAAAGCGAGCATAAAAGTCATTAAGCTCATTCAGAAAGAAGACATCAGTGGCTTGGGGGGTGGAGTGACTTGATTTGTAGTTGCTGATGGCCTGGATGCCCTGCCACATGCACCGAGGGTCAGAGTGTAAAAAGTGCTCCTCTAGCTTTAGTTTGTAGCAGTATTTGGCCTTTTTGATGCCCTTTTTCAGATTAGCCCTGGAAATGCTGTAGGCCTGTGCATCACCTGATCTGAAGGCAGTGTTGCGTGCCTTCAGTAGGAGACGCACCTCCTTGTTCATCCATGGCTTCTGATTTGGATATGTGGTGATCTGCTTCTGGGTTGTGACACTGTCTATGGTGGTGTTGATGTAATCCAGAACAGAGGAAGTGTAGCTGTCTATGTTCGTGTGATAGCCACAGGTGGCCTGAGTAGCAAACATACTCCAGTCTGTGTGTAGAAACCTGTCCTGGAGTGTGAAGTCTACCCCCGCTGGCCACACTTTGATGGTCTTCACTGATGGCTGCACACGTTTGATGAGGGGTGAGTACTTAGGGGTAAGGAACAAAGAAAGGTGGTCTGATTGTCCCAAGTGGGGGAGGGGGTCCACATTATAGGCTTCAGCCACGTTTGTTTATACATGGTCTAAAGTTTTGTTTCCTCTGGTGTGACAGAAAATGTTCTGGTGAAATTTAGGGAGTACTGTCTTTAAATTGGAGTGGTTGAAGTCCCCCGCAACAATAAAAGCAGCCTCCGGGTGAACAGTTTGTTGTTTGCTGATGGCCGCATGAAGTTCGTTCATAGCAAGTTTGGCATCAGCATCGGGAGGAATGTAAGCGGCAGTTATAATGGTGGAGGTGAATTCCCGTGGCAGATAAAACGGTCTACACTTAACCATGAGAAACTCTAGGTTAGCTGAGCAATGTCTCCCAATAATAACAGAGTTCGTACACCAAGCATTATTAACATAAATGCACAATCCTCCGCCTCTGGTCTTACCGGAGCATTCCACCGTTCTGTCTGCCCGGAATGTGTGGTGCTCAGCTAGAGCAATAGCATTGTCCGAAATATCGCTGTTCAGCCATGTTTCAGTGAAAATCATAACATTGCAGTTCCAAAGTCTCTTATTGTGGTTGATGCGGAGTTGAATCTCGTCCATTTTGTTCATCAACGACCGCACATTGGCGAGGAAAATGCTGGGTAAAGAGAGCCGATGTGGTGTTAGCCTTAGCTTAGCTCTTAATCCTCCGCGCTTCCCCCGTCTTTGTTTACGGTCTCGACGCCGCCTTCGAACACTTCCGCCCGGCCGGATAGTATGCGCAGCCTCGGATGTTCTGACGATCTCAGGAACGAGTCGAAGATTGTTGATAAAACTGTCGGCAATATCCAAAAGCTCCTGTCGGGTGTACGATGTAAAAGCACTGCTGTTCTGCACGAACAGACCCGAGAAGAGCAAATAAAATACAGCAAAACTGCAGAAACTGGAGAGACACTGAGCCTCGCGATGTGTATGCACCGCCATCTTGGTCAAAATGTGAACATAATTTAAATAAAATAAAATAATTTTGGAGTTGATGCGACTCTACGATCTGCTTATTAGTCATTAAAATAAATAAATTATTTTTAGTTGTTACATTTTATTATTTATTCAATTGTGTGTGTGTGTGTGTGTGTGTGTGTGTGTGTGTGTGTGTGTACCGTCTCTCTGTTCCAGGCGGTGTATTTTGGTCGGGTGAGACACATCTTCACCAGACTGGCTGCTAGCAGACTCAGCATGGCTAACAGACACACGTACTTCCACAGATACTTATACAACAAACACACCGGCCGGCCCAGCATCTGTCTGATGTCCTGCAGGAACCTGTCTCTCACACACACACACACACCCATCAGCAATGCCAACTCTGATCAAAAAGGTAACATAATAATTTACTCTTTTTCTCACACACACACGAGCCGGTTGTGTTACCTGTCCGCTCCATACACCCAGGCGACGCTAATGGTCTGGAACACGACGACAATGATGAGCGGCAGTGTGGCGGAGTAATCATCAAACATCATCACAAAGTAATTCCCACAGCGCTGAGTGAACAACAGACCGATCACACACGCAACCGCACAGCTACACACTGCAGAGACAGAGGGACGGGCAAGGAGAGTCAGCGAGACAGCACACACACGCATATATTTATTTTTATATATATATATATATATATATATATGTACAGAGGTTTTAGGCAGGTGTGGATAAAGTACTGTACAATAACAATGCTTTCAAAAATATATTTTTTATCATGAAAAAATTATCAATTAATCGAGTAATCGGATAAAATGTAATTTTAGCGCATAACACACATTAAAATAAATAATTATATTAAAAAAAAAAAAACATGTATGCGACGCACTTTTAAGTTAAAAGTTTTAACACATAACTTGTTGCCCCTGGGCCCAAATATATAAACAGCCTATGTATAACCCTGATCATCATTATTGTCAAGTGCCTCTTTTTAGATATTTTCATATTTGCATTAAGCCTCCAGTATTATTCAAGAACATACAGCATTTTCTTCTCAACATGTTCAGTGTCTAGATTGACATTATTAGCCCGTCTTAGTACAATCACTGGAAGTAAATGCTACAGATGCTACAGCCAGACCAAGACAGGCCAGTAAGTGGCAATAATAGTACTCCAAAGTACACAGGAATTGATTAACTAATTGATTATCCTCCGCTAATTTCTTACATAAAGTGACGAGTGGGTGGGAGATAGTAAATAACAGGTCAAGCTCAGCAATGAAGGAGCACAAGCGAATATTTAAATCAGTCACACGATCGGTCATTGAGGGAGGAATATTATGGTGTTATATTCCTGCCATAATTCTGAGCGATTCTCCGTGTGCGGTGTCTCCCCTGCTCGCTCAACGTGTTCTCCGCGTGCGGTGTCTCCCCTGCTCTCTCAACGTGTTCTCCGCGTGCGGTGTCTCCCCTGCTCGCTCAACGTGTTCTCCGCGCACGCGCGACTTCTCGATTCTGTGCGCGCTCGACTCTGCCTGCATGCGCGTGCAACATTTATTTTCTGTGCGCGCTCGACTTTGTCCAGTGTTACAAAACTGCCACAAAACCAGCCAATCACAGACATCCACACACTACTGCTGATTGGCTGTTCCTTCTCTATCAGCTGGCAATATCGACCGCATAACGGAAGCATTGTAAATAAAGGTTTATAAGTAAAGCGACCGAGTTGTTCGATTTGAATTTTAGTCGATGTAGTCTAACAATGAGCTATTTAGATAATTAAGTAAATAAAAACACACAATGGACAAATGAAACTGGTATATACTAATACTTCATTGAATAAAAAATAAATACTGTTTATAATTTGTTTATAATATTTATAAATAAATACAACTTTATTTACAATGCTGCCCTTATATAATTACTTTTCATTTGTATACAATTATATATTATAATATAATTTAAATTTCTTATCATTTTCTTTTCTTTGAGACAAGGACCATTTTAAAAGCACTATACAAATTATAGTATGCGGTCGATATTACCAGCTGATAGAGAAGGTTGTTGCCCCTGGCTAACCTGAGGTGTGGTCACAACAGGGACTAATTCGTGCCGTGATTCACTAGTTCCATACACCAGTTTCTTTGCGTTCACAGTGCAATAGCATGATCCTGGTGGCCGGAGCTTTTGACACCAGCTTCTAACGGGCTTTCCGTCACAACACACATCCTCAATCCAAACCCAGCGCCATTTATTCTTTATCGATATCTTTAATGTCTTCACCTGGATTCATAAACAAAGCCGTGACTTACGGTTTGAGTTGCCAGTATGGGAGCTAAAAACACCTTCGCGCATGGAGCATTGCCTTAACCTGTATCAATCTATTTGACAGAGACACAAGCCCCGCCCCTTCCCTACTTCTGATTGGTTCATCGGCTAGTATGTGTATTGTTTGAGTCGTTGAGCGTTAAAGCTGCTCTCTGACCTGTGCAGATCTAGAGAAATGACAGATCAACATCCGCGAACCTGATTTTTTTCCCCCGCAGCCACAGTACGCCGGAAATCCAGCGTGGTGCCGGAACGCTATCACCCCTGCAATTGTTAAAAGTGCTAAACAAATAAAATTTACCTGAATTGAATTAACTGTCGTTAAGATCAGTATCCTGTTCTCACGCTCTGTTTAGGCCGCTGCGTTGTGATTGTTTCAAATAGCATACTGCGGGAAAAGTCGGGAGCGCACAAAAAAACGTGCTTTAAGGCAATTTAGAAATCGAGCATATTCACATCATGATTTCTATACAATTAATCGCACGGCCCTAACGCAAAGTGAGCGAACGGAAGAAAAATCTAAATCAAACCAGCAGCAGTTCTGTCAACTGCAGGAAGTCGGTGAGTGTGTGTGATCAGAGTGAGGTGTGTGTGACACCACGTTACACCGCGCACGTGCTAATGATCATCAGGTTCATGTGGAGGATGAAACAGACTGGAACTGAAACAGCCGTGTACGAGGGTTAAACCTCTGTGAGGAACAGCTGCTACTAACTTCTAGGGCTTAGTGGCGACATACGTGGACAGCACATTTTAGCTCGTGTCCACAATTGTATTCACTGCTGAATTGGTGGTGTTATGGACACGTATGGGGGTACTTACTCTGCCACCTGGTTGTGTCAGAAGTTTATAACACACTACGGTCAAAATTCAAAATGGCGGCGAACACAAGGGAAGATTCAAGTGGTATGGCCATAAACAAACGTCGACCAGATAAGAAGTTCTGTCATATTTCATGGCTTATTCTGATTTAGATATTTTTATAAAAGCCTTGTATATTTGTCATGACATGCAAATTTGAAAAAAAAAAAAAGTGTAAAACTAGCATCTTTGTAGGTTTCTAAACATGACGTACACGTATGTGTACTTATGGACTGAAGCTCCTCAAAACAGCTAATATGCTAGTAAACATGCACACGTAAAATTGGGAAAAGGCTAGCTCTGATGCAGCTAAAAAGCTGTACATGGTCCCAATAAAATAAATAATTAAATCACTAAAATTTAATTAAATTTAATTAAATCCCAAGATGGCGCCGGTGAGGTCGGCTGCCGTCACGACTGCTCCGACCACCTTTTCCTTGTTTTTGTTTTTTAAGTTAGTTTTCTTTGTTTTAAAATCTGCAAAATCATCACCATTGAGTACATTAGGTATGATAGAGACACTCGTTTCTATTGGTATACAATGTATTCACAATTCGACGTTTTTAACTCCGGATCCGAGCTGGCCGAGTGAGATCCTGAGGGAGAACAATGGACGCGACGTGAAGCGGAGGCCTCGAGGGAGACGAGCTGGAGTGAGGAACCGGCTGAGAACCCGTGCACACCGCACACCTCTGCCTAGTATCCTGCTCGCCAACGTCCAGTCACTGGAGAACAAGCTCGATGACCTCAGGGCCAGGATAAAGTTCCAGAGAGACATTCGGGACTGCAATCTCCTCTGCTTCACCGAGACATGGCTGAACCCAGGGGTGCCAGACCACGCCCTACAACCAGCCGAGTTCTTCTCGGTTCACCGCATGGACAGGACGCAGGACTCGGGGAAGTCAAGGGGAGGCGGCGTGTGCTTAATGGTGAACAACAGCTGGTGCAACAGCGCGAGCGTTGTTCCTCTTACACGCTCCTGCACAGCAAACCTGGAACTACTGTCCATCATGTGTCGTCCTTTTTATCTACCCCGGGGAGTTCACATCGGTCATAATCAGCGCCGTTTACATACCACCACAAGCAGACACAGACATTGCCTTATGCGAGCTGCATGAGGCACTCACACAGCACCAGACACAACACTGGGACGCTGCGCTCATTGTGGCGGGGGACTTTAATAGTGCCAACCTCAAACGCGCAGCGCCGAACTTTTATCAGCACATCACCTGCCCCACCAGGGGCGAAAGGACACTGGACCATTGTTATACCACGGTCAAAGACGGTTACAACGCACAATCTCGTCCAGCGTTTGGTAAATCCGACCACGCCGCCATCTTCCTCATGCCAAAATATAAACAAAGGCTGAAACAGGAAGTGCCGGCTCAAAGGGAGGTCGCGCGCTGGACGGACCAATCGGTGGCCACGTTACAGGACGCACTCAATGACGCAGACTGGGACATGTTCAGAAACAGCTCCGATGATGACGTCAGCGTGTTTACGGAAGCGGTTGTGGGATTTATTGGGAAGCTAGTAGACGATACGGTGGAGAAAAAGACTATCAGAACGTTTCCCAACCAGAAGCCGTGGGTGGATAAAACCATCCGCGACGCTCTGAGATCTCGCACTGGGCCTTTTGTCGGGGGACATGGAACCGTACAAGGCTGCGTCATACAACGTCCGGAAGGCGGTGAAAGAGGCAAAGCAGCGCTATGGGAGAAAACTAGAGTCACAGCTTCAACAGAGTGACTCTAGGAGCCTGCGGCAGGGACTGAGAACAATACCGGATTATAAAGCACCAACATCCGGTATGATGAACGCGGACGCGACTCTGGCAGACGAGCTCAACACATTCTATGCTCGCTTCGATGCTGCAGCTAAAGACGCTAGCGGTGCTAATGCTAGCGGCGCTAATGCTAACGGCGCTAACGGCTGCAGACAGGAAGACACTGCCAGCACCGGAAACGCGCTCATCATCTCCGAGCACGATGTGAGGAGAGCCTTCAAGAGAGTGAACACCAGGAAAGCAGCAGGACCAGACGGCATCTCAGGCCGTATCCTCAGAGCCTGCGCAGACCAGCTAGCACCTGTGTTCATTGAGATATTCAACATCTCTTTCTCAGTCGGTGATCCCCACATGCTTCAAAGAGTCCATCATTGTTCCTGTTCCAAAGAAACCTCATCCTGCCTCCCTCAATGACTATCGCCCTGTAGCCCTCACCTCAGTAGTGATGAAGTGCTTTGAACGCCTGGTCAGAGACTTCATCATCTCTTCACTACCGGACACACTCGACCCACTACAGTTCGCTTATCGTCCGAACCGTTCCACAGACGATGCAATCTCAAATCTCCTCCACACATCTCTCACCCACCTGGACACTAAGAGGGGAAATTATGTGAAAATGCTCTTCATCGACTACAGCTCTGCATTTAATACCATAATTCCCTCCACACTCACCACCAAGCTGGAGCACCTGGGACTCAGCTCACCCATGTGTCAGTGGATCTCCAACTTCCTAACTGGCAGACCACAGGCAGTAAAGATGGGCGGTCATGTCTCAGCCTCCCTCACACTCAGCACTGGAGCGCCCCAGGGTTGTGTTCTGAGCCCCCTGCTGTACTGAAGCTGTCCACTCTCTCCAGGAGCCCAGTGGAGAGAGTGGACAGCTTCAGATACCTCGGTGTTCACATCACGCAGGACCTGTCATGGTCCTGTCACATCAACACCGTGGTGAAAAAGGCCCGGCAGCGTCTGTACCACCTCAGACGTTTGAGAGACTTCAGACTGCCCTCCAAGGTGCTCAGGAATTTCTACTCCTGCACCATAGAGAGCATCCTGATGGGGAAACATCTCGACCTGGTTTGGAAACAGCACCATGCAGGACAGACAAGCTCTACAGAGGGTGGTGCGTTCAGCTGAGCGCATCATCCGCACCAAGCTCCCTGACCTGCACTCAATCTACACCAAGCGGTGCTGGACCAAGGCCAGGAAGATCGTGAAGGACCTCAGCCATCCCAACAATGGACTGTTCTCTCTGTTGCGGTCAGGAAAGCGCTTCCGCTCCCTGAAGGCCAACACAGAGAGACTGAGGAGGAGCTTCTTCCCGCAGGCAATAAGGTCTCTCAACCATACCACATTCACACCACAAACACAGAACTAATACAACCTGTTAACGTCAACGGACACTATGGACACTTTCATGCACATCTACACTGACATTGGAACTCATATTTATGTTTGCATTCTGGACCCTTGCACAAAGTCACTTTAAGGCACCTTAACACATGTTTCTATGCAAATTACTTGCACACCATACATCCTCCACCAAATTTCAATTTAAAAAGAAAATCTCTATTGTACAGTATATCTCTTTTTATTTCTCCACCAAATTTCAATTTAAAAAGAAAATCTCTATTGTACAGTATATCTCTTTTTATTTCTCCACCAAATTTCAATTTAAAAAAGAAAATCTCTATTGTACAGTATATCTCTATTTTTATTTCTATTTTATGTACAGTATACTTTCATTTTTTATTTCTATTTTTAAGTTAAAATTTTCCTATTGTATTTCTTTATTCATATTTATTCCTTACTGTAAGATTTAATTCTCTTTTTAAGGTCACTGGCGGTCGTGTAAGCATTTCACTGCATATCGTACTGTGTATGACTGTGTATGTGACGAATAAATTTGAATTTGAATTTGATTTAAATACATACATACATACATACATAAATACTTAACCCTTTCATGCATGAATTATGAGAACCTCAATCAAGATTTGTTTTCCTAAGTATTTTTATTCTTCTCTAGGCTTACAAATAAAATGCAACTGAATTTTTTTTTCATAAACCTATATTTCATGGAGTTACAAATATGTCCACTCAGTTGGACACCATGCATTTGAACTCTACAAAATATAAAGACACTTATTTGTTATTATAATGTAAAGTTAGGAACAATATCAGTTGATTTATGAAAAAATTTCACTGCAAATCAGGTTTATAAAAAACATCAAAGTTACAGTAATTAGGGCTCAAGCACTACAGGGTGCGCAGGACCCTCTTGTTTTCTTAAGGATTTTTTTCCCACCCTATTGGGCTTTTTTGGGGTCTTAACATGCTCGAAAATTGGCAGAGAGTTTGGAATCTGCTGCCATTAGAATGGCTGAGATGCGTGCAGTTTGCTGCATAGCTCATACACATTTGCACGTATGCACCCCAAACTCGGTACACATTTACAGTAGAGCTAATTGAGCCAAACAACTTTCACGATGCATGTTTTGGGCTCAACTCAACAGGAAGTCAGTTATTTTGGGTTGTTCGCAAAAACGCACCCAATGGATTTTGATATACTCCTCCTAGAGAAACTATATGATCGGCACTTAAACCGAGCCGATGTGATCTAAAACATTAGGGATGAGTCAGCCGTAACATTATATTCAGTGACACGTTTAGTGACATTACGTTCAGTGAAATCACATTGAGTAACATCATACTGTGATGCTTTTTTCCAGCATCTATTCTACACACGTACACATCACAAATGTTAACACATGCGCACACACACATACTAACGCACTCAACATATTTAGGGCCCAAACTGACATCAGCCCTATATAGTGTGTGACATGTGCAAGTTGTGTGGTGCACCTGGACGGCGATGGCTTTTTGTAGGTCTTAACCCACTCAAAGGACACACAGATTGTGCAGTGCGCCCGGGTGGCAATGGTGCAGAGTGCTTGGGCACGCCATCATTGCTTGCAACTATATTAGTATGAATTGCAGTTAAAACATAGCCAGTGTTTTAACTGCAATTAGCCAGCAAATTTATCCACACACAAAATAAATGTTTGAAACTTTTAACAAGTATATTAATCCTTAGATGTTACTTGATGCTAGGATATTTTTTTTATCCAGAAGGGGTATCCTGCTATAGAAGGATTTACAAGATGCACTGCATTTCTGACTTCTGGTGGCCATCTTGGATTTGGGTTAGAAAAAAATGCACTTACCATGACTAGCCAATAGTGTATGGGATGATGCACGAGCATCCACTGTCGCAGCCTTAATTGTGTTCAAGGCAGAAATAAAGAGTTTTTCATTCTATTACACAAAGGTGACTTTATTGTGTTTTATGGAAATTCGGATCATGAATCCACATATGTGGACATCATTTTTCTCTAAAAGTACATAATATCAAAAGACGATACTTAGGTTTTATTCTAATTAGGTTCCAATAAGCCCAAATTCATTCATTCATTCATTCATTCTCTATACCGCTTAATCCTGTGTTCAGGGTCGCGGGGGACCTGGAGCCTATCCCAAGAGACTTCGGGCACTAGGCGGGGTACACCCTGGACAGGGTGCCAATCAATCACAGGGCACACACACATACACCCAATCACACGCTATGGGCAATTTAGGAACGCCAATTAGCCTAACCTGCATATCTTTGGACTGTGGGAGGAAACCGGAGTACCCGGAGGAAAAATAAGCCCAAATAGCAAACAGAAATAAAAACTGCTTGTAAAAAAACAGTTCGGGCCTTAAGAGGCTAAAGCGAGGTAGTGGAAGAGGCGCGGTACAACACTGAAACACACCGAAACACGGCGAAGGTTCAGGTTTTCATCCCTCCACTAATCCTGACCCAGAGAGACACTTCATCACGCAGGACCATCAGGAAGGCGTCTGACTGGCCACAATGTTATTCTGCAGCAGGACACAGAAACACATCAATGATCAAAGTGATGGTTTGGTCCCACAGAGTCCTGATCTCATCATCGTCATCCTCATCATCCAGCCTGACTGGAATTACATGAGCAGACGGAGAGAGATCTGAGACGGCCTCACGTCCACAGGAGATCAGTGCTCAGTCTTCCGAGAGGTTTGGAACAACCGAGCTGCCAAGTTCCTTCACCGACACTGTGAACCTCGAGGAACTCATGTTTTACAAACAATGTGTGTTCACACTGAACTCTGGTCTGATTCACATCAGGTTTCTCTTTTGTTCGTTTACTTTCCATTTTGCTAAGTTGTAAAATTTTTTTTTTATTATTATTATTATTTTTAAGTATTCTTAAAGCACCTTTTCACACTAAAACAGAGAGAGACAGACAGGGAGACGAGTGAGACAGGTGTGTATACGCACCGGTGAAGATGAGTTTGTGTTTCCTGAAGGAGGAGAAGGTGTCACACAGGGGCGTGAGGATCCCCTCCATGGTGCCGAACATGGTGGACAGGCCCAGGTTGAGGAGCATGAGGAAGAACAGGGCCGACCAGAAGGGACTGGCGGGGAACAGAGTCATCGCCTCAGTGAAGGCTATAAACGCCAAACCTGTCCCCTCCACATCCTGAGACGGAGACACGGAGGACACGGCGTGGTGTTATTATCAACAGACAACTGCACAGCAAGAATTTAAACTCTAACAAGGGTTTATGCAACACACACACACACACACGCACACACCTGATTCATGGCGTCCTCCAGGCTGCAGTTGCTGATGTTGAAGCCGGTGAGGTTCAGCCGACTCCCCTGCTCGCTGTACCACTGTTTATACATCTCCACGGTAACAGACTCCGCCCCCGTTATGTTAATGAGCAGATCGGGTGGAGCAGAGGAGGAGCCGAGCGCTTCCGATAAGAGATTCAGATTCCTGCAACACACACACATTTATACATGTAAATCATCATCTGCCTCTTCCCCTCAGCGCCTGTGTGCGTGTGTGTGTGTGTGTGTACTTTGAGATGCAGGTCTTGGTGATGGTCTTGGCCCTGAAGCCGAGCACAGAGAAGACGACGAGTGAGGCGAGGATGGAGGTGAAGAAGTTGATGCTGGAGACGGTGTAGGCGTCGCGGTGACAGTTGTTGTTGCGCTGGTTGTAGGAGGAATACGCGATGATGGAGCCGAAACCCAAACCCAGGGCAAAGAAGACCTGAGTGAACGCCTGACGCCACACCTGCACATCACCCCAGATCTCCACCTGGGGGAGACAGAGAGACAAGGGTTAATACTGAGTGTGTGTGTGTGTGTGTGTGTGTGTATGAATGAGAGTGTGTGTGTGTATGAGTGTGTGTATGAGTATGAGTGCGTGTGTGTGTGTATTTATGTGTATGAACGAGTGTGTGTGTATGTACGAGTGTGTGTGTGTGTGTGTGTGTGTATGTATGTATGTATGTATGTATGTATGAGTGTGTGTGTGTATATGTGTGTGTGTGTGTGTGTGTGTGTGTGTGTGTGTGTGTGTGTGTATGTATATGTACAGGGATTAAAGTGAAAAAAAATCTTCTGACTGAACTTTTTTCAGGCCAAGCCATATTCCTTTAACAAACACTTTATTTAAATAGTCGAGACCAATAGCGTTAGGGGAGATTAAACCGCTTTAATATTGCCAGTTTGCATATTTTAAAAGCTATTTGTAATCTTTGAAAAAAAATATACCTTGACAAATAATCAACCACCTACCACATATCTTTTCAGTGCATGTTTTTATTTATCTTATAACACCAAACAATGTTTTGTGAAACTCTTAATAATTAACAGAAAAAAGTAATAGCACCACTATTAAATTCCAAAAAGTGCTTTTTCAGTGCATGTTTTATGTATCTTAAAGAAAACATCTTCGTTTTCAGCTTAGATGACAAATCGGATTTCCAGTAAGCAGCAATGCCATGTGTGCAAGTAAGTAGGCATGTGCATTAGACATAGACAATCTTGAAAGTGCACTCTTGTCTTTGACAACTGATTGCATTTAATTAACTAGTGGTTGTGAGACTGTGACCAGTGGCGGTTCTACACTGAAGTGCGCCCTGGGCGAGACTCCCTCCCGGCGCCCCCCCGCCCCAAAAAAAAAACCTGCACATTTTGTACACACCATACATTTTATAAAATTACTCGTAGCTTAAATAAATATACTGTGTACAAACAAATATTATATAAATATAGAATTCATATAGAACAAATCACACTAAAGAAAAATAACTTATTTACTTCACTGCAGAACAGAAACCACAAAATGAAACTAAAATCTGACTTTTCTGGCCTTTCTAGATATAAAGTCATCAATAATGACATCATATGAGATCTGCTCCCCTATTGCATGATTTCTGCTTATGACAGCGAGGCCAGTGAGCCGTTCCTGAGACATGGTTGACCTTAGGTATGTCTTTATTAACCTGAGTTTGGAAAAGCTCCTCTCTGCTTGAGCTACAGTCACTGGCAATGTAAGTGCAATCCTGAGAGCAGTCCAAAAGTTGGGGTAGATCTCAGATAGATCCTTATCGTGCAGAAAAGTGATAAGCTCAAAGAGGCTCATGGTTTTTGATGGCAGTCATTAGACACTTTATTAATCTAATATAATCTAATCTAAGGGAGGAACAATTAGCTCCTTGGTTAATTTACTGCCTCAAATTATATGCTTTGTCACGTAACAGAGTTATAGCAAATGGAAAATGTCTTTTAAACTATCTACACATATGTAAATTAAACTGGCTATTTACAGTATACTGTAAATATATCGTAAATATATTGGCTATAGCCAACATTAACATAAACAATGGAAATAAATAACTGTACTTGCTGTAGTCTTGCTGTAAAGCATAATTTTGTGGTTACATTTTGTGGTATTTAATAGAAACCATTAGAATTTCTGTGATGGTTTGTAAATTAGGCTTTTATCGTGTGTGTGTTTTTTTTAGCAAGGTAAGCATAGCAAGCATCAAAAGCAAGAAGGCTAACAAACCTAAGAGTTAAAGTTATACCACTAATTAACATGATGACATGAATAACTTAATCATACAGAGAGAACATTGTTATATACCTTTATCTTTTATCCGTTTCTCCTCATCTTCTTTTCTTTTGTTTCTAAATTGGGCCCCTGACAGTTTTGGCCTTTTTCTCTCCATCGCTGTGTTTATACTTTATAATCGACGATTCGACAATCAACAGATTTCCCCCAACGCTGTCACTCACCACCAGAAGTCAAGACTAAACCAATTCACCTCCACAGCATAATCGCTTTTATTATCCATTTTTATTTGCCATTTGACACAATTAAATACATGAAAAAAGTGCAAATTACTGGTGTGTGTTTATAATATTTTGAATGAAATGTGCGTTATTTGTAAGAAAGTCAGGTAGACATCATTTAGCCCCCTTCATTTGGGAGAGGTGAACTGTACTCTGCGCCCCCCCCCCCCCCCCCGCCATCCGCTATCCTCTCCGCTCAAACACCCCCCCCCCCTCCCCCCTCTCTCCGCTTCTCAGTCTTCTCCGCTTCTGTGCGGCTCATTCAGGGGCGGCGCGAGCGCAGGTATCACAGATAATAGAAAACCGCTTAGCGGCACAGATTATTTTTTTTTACTCCAGGTTCGTGTGCCGCATGACCTGATCGGTCACAGTCAGTGGAGGTTTTAGGGTAGGGCGAAGTGGGTAGCTGCCCAGGGCGGCATTTTTTTATGTCACGTGGGGGACGTGACATAAAAAAATGCCGCCCTGGGCAGCTACCCACTTCGCCCTACCCTAAAACCTCCACTGACTGTGACCGACAGGTCATGCTCCGCTATGAAAGAACATAGGCACACTTTTACATCGCGCACACGGTCGGCCACAGATGTGTGAATCTCTGTTGTGGTTCTTGTCGCAGCAGACAGGGAGCATGTGTACTGTTAGAGCACGAACCGCAGCATTGTGACGAGCTGCTGACTGATGGCGAGCTCGCACTTTGTTTTGCCATTATTGCCATATTGAAGTTTCCTGTGGCATACTGTGCAGAGACACCTACCTGGATGTTTGATTTTTTTAGTCCACGAACTAAAAGGCTTGCCATTCTCCCCAATTTCGCTAAGCCAAGCCCATCTCCATTTATTTTTTTACACTTTTATCAATCTCCGAAACATCGGAGCCTTCCTGCATTAAGTGTGTCCATGCTATGTTAAATTTAGTTATACCTCAGCCTGACATGTAGTTCTTCAAAACTAAACCAAAACCCGGAGTGGATCCATACCGGAGTGATAACAAAACGCTTAGAGTGGAGAGAGGAACGTGCAGTCGCTCCACTCCAGGCTTTGATCACATCCTCCTCAGCAGGCTGAATACACTGTCTTTCCTTAATTTAACACCCATGTAAGCCTATATATACACAGCATTAAAATTATGAAAAGTGAATTTTAAACATTAAGGACAGGCGGAACAGTGTGATTGACGGAAATCCGTCGTAACGACGGAGAACTTTAATCCCTGTATGTATGAGTGTGTGTGTGTGTGTGTGTATATGTGTGTGTGTGTGTGTGTGTGTGTGTGTGTAAGTGTGTATATGTGTGTGTGTATATGTGTGTCTGTGTGTGTGTATATGTGTGTGTGTGTATATGTGTGTCTGTGTGTGTGTATATGTGTGTCTGTGTGTGTGTATATGTGTGTCTGTGTGTGTGTATATGTGTGTGTGTATGTGTGTCTGTATATGTGTGTCTGTATATGTGTGTCTGTATATGTGTGTCTGTATATGTGTGTCTGTATATGTGTGTCTGTATATGTGTGTCTGTATATGTGTGTATATGCAGAGGTGGAAAGTAACGGATTACATTTACTCGCGTTACTGTAATTGAGTAGCTTTTTTGTGTATTTCTACTTTTTAAAGTAGTTTTAAAAATCTGTAATTTTACTTTTACTTAAGTACGTTTTGTTTGAAGTATTGTAATTCGGTACATTTTAAATCATATTCGCTACTGAGTAAAAAATTAATGAATGAAAATGCTAAAACAATAAAAATATTATGCTTTATAAATGCTCCGTTGCGCTCGCGTGTGTATCATGTCCTGGTCGCGCGCCGCTCCAGACTCCACTCCAGGTTTTCTGACATCGGCATCTTCCATACTTTCCACACGGTCGCTTCCGCCCTGAGTGACGTCATCGACTAGCGCGACTGGAGAGAGATGCGCGAAAGATGAAAGAGGTTGTGATTTTGGCGTTTTGACATTTGGTTGTGTATTCTGGTTTGACTTTTTGCCTCCAATTGACTTTGATTATTGCTTTGTCCCTTTGGTTTGGTTGGTCTTTGTATATATTTATAGATAATTTCACTGTGTCTGTGCACTCACTAGTAGCAGGGGCGAGGCTGCCATTTATTTTTGGAAGAGGGAATTTATTTGGGAATTTATTGGGAATATATTTACCTTATATATATTATGTACAGTATATATAATTTTATCAAAGCAGTCCCACAGCTTAATCATAGCTAAAACAATCCAATGAAATATTAGACTGTGAGACTTTTTTGAGCCAGATATTTTATATAGTTTAGCTTAGGTTTATATTTTATATAGTTGATATAGGTTTAGGGAGTCCGGGAAGGTACCTGTATTTTTGTTTGTGTTTTTTTTTTTTTTTTTTGCAGGTAATCTAGCTACTAAATATAAATACCATTTTGTTTATTATTTTGGCCTGGGTCCATCCTGAATCTGATCCTCCTCCTGTTGTGTGTGTGTGTGTGTGTGTGTTTGTACAGTATATACAAACCTCATTTTTTCATCAGTTAATGATTGGATCTAGTTCTTTCTGCCATATACCACCATTTCCATACAGTTTAAAATAGAACCATGAACCATTCTTTTGCTGTTTGGCCCTAGACTGGGACGTAACACCATATTTAAGTGACCACTTTGATTTTCAAGCACAAGAAAGACAACAGCTTTATTACGCAAAAGTGTTCCTTCAGTTAAAAAACAACTAGTTTGAGATTTTATATCTGCTCATCTTTTTTGAACTACGCTAGAATGCCTCACCCCACCCCCGCTGTTAAAAAAATAAAAATAAAAAAGTAACTCTGTAACTTTTACTCTGAGTAAATTTTTTAATGAGCTACTTTTTACTTTTACTTGAGTAGATTTTTATAATGGTAACTTTACTTGTACTTAAGTAAAATTTCACTGAAGTAACAGTACTTGTACTTGAGTACAAAATTTTATTACTCTTTCCACCTCTGTGTATATGTGTGTCTGTGTGTCTGTGTGTGTGTGTGTATGTATGTATGTATGTATGTATGTATGTATGTATGTATGAGTGTGTGTGTGTATGTATGTATATGTACGAGTGTGTATGTATGAGTGTGTAAGTGTGTATATGTGTGTGTGTGTGTGTATATGTGTGTCTGTGTGTGTGTCTGTGTGTGTCTGTGTGTGTGTGTATATGTGTGTCTGTGTATATGTGTGTCTGTGTATATGTGTGTCTGTGTATATGTGTGTCTGTGTGTGTGTGTATGTATGTATGTATGTATGTATGTATGTATGTATGTGTGTGTGTGTGTGTATGTATGTATGTATGTATGTATGTGTGTATGTATGTATGTATATGTATGTATGTATGTATGTATGTATGTATGTATGTATGTATGTATGTATGTATGTGTGTGTGTGTGTGTATGTATGTATGTATGTATGTGTGTGTGTGTATATGTGTGTGTGTGTGTGTGTGTGTGTGTATATGTGTGTGTGTGTGTGTGTGTGTGTATATGTGTGTGTGTGTGTGTGTGTGTGTGTGTGTGTGTGTGTGTGTGTGTGTATGTATGTGCATGTATGAGTGTGTGTGTGTGTACCTTTGGACTGAACATGTACTTGAGACCCTCTGCTGCTCCGTCCAGTGTGAGACCTCGAATCAGGAAACACAGCAGGACGATGTAGGGAAAGATGGAGGAGAAATACATCACCTACAGGAGGAAGAGGAGGAAGAGGAGCTTCTAATCATCAGGACTGAAGAAGTCGAGTTCATTTACTACACAAACAGTCACTGCTGTGTTTATCCTGTTTAGTTACGGGGCGAGCCGCGGGTCACAAGGAGGATCTACAGAACCAGAACCGACTGGCCTTTTATTACCTTCCCTTTACAAACACCATGAGGTCAAAAGTTTTTTTTACCCCAACCGTTTATGACACACACACACACACACCTTGCCAGAAGACTTGATGCCCTTGAACATGGCGACACAGACGATGACCCAGGCGAGAACGAGGCAGCCGGTGATGGGCAGGTTAAATCCCCCCGTCTCGTTGAAAGAGTCCGTAATGTCCAGAGCCTTACGGAACCAGAAGTACGACGTAGGAGAACTCGCAGCACACTCATGTACTACACACACACACACACACACACACACACACACACACACACACACACACACACACACACAGAGAGAGAGGAGAGAGAGTCAAGAGGTTTACACCTGATCTACCTTTCAGGACATGACAATCTAAACACACACACACACCTGTAGTGTTCCCCTCCTTGGGGCAGTTCTCCCAGGGTAATGGACTCTGGAATGATTTAAAGAGATAAAATAGACTCCAACAGATGATGACGTTATAATACAGGGCCACGTAGAAACACACCTGAGAGACAGACAGGTGAGTGGGGGAGGGGCGGGGGAGCGAGAGGGAGACAGAGAGGTGTGTTATTAGGTATAATGTACAACTTTGGTGGCGGAGCATTGAAGTCCGTATTGAGTCTGAACGTTAGCGACGTTTCTCCAGGATCGATCGCTGCACCTGAGATACACTGAGCTCCCGACTCTGTGGTTCTTCTGTCTTTAGGATGTAGCAGATTTCAATCAGACCACAAAATGATACAATGGGGCCGGAACATGAACAGGAGGTTCTGTACATCAATAGAGAGGACACACACACACGCTAATCCCAAAATAAAGTGTCCATGGGGACGTCACTCAGATGTGGGACGAGCGGTCTGCGGTACGTACCACACAGCTGGAGTAGCCGATCCCCACCAGTTTGGGCGAGATGTGTCTCCAGACCCCGATGCTGCCCTGTCGGATCCTCTGACCCACCGCTAACTCCAGGAAGAACAACGGCACACCGACAAGCACCATCAACAGCACATAGAGCAGCAGGAACGCTCCTGAGAGAGAGACAGAGAGACAGACAGAAACAGAAAAAGAAAAACATTAAAACATCTATTTAATGTTGCACTTGTGGTATAAAAAGGTAAGTGAACTATCGGCAGTTTCCTGGTTTTCTGTATAAACTGGTCGTGGCATTTGATCCGATATTAATTAATCCTCATCCTCTACACCTCTTACTTCAGGATTGTGTCTCCAGCCCTAACTGATCCCAGGCCAGATGACCGATATAATTCCGAGACTGCCCCGGGGCCTCCGCCCAGTTGCCCGTGCCTGATACCCTCCACCGGAATCCGACCGGAGCACACAAACACCCCCTAGCGAGCACTGAACCAAGCCTCTAAAGACCCTCTGCCTGGGCCCGACCGGGTTCTGGCTGCAGGAGCGGGACCCGGCTTCCTGTTCTGCTGGTCACACTTATTCACAGGGGTTTTATGTAGGCCAGGGCGATTAAACGATAACGATACATATCGCGACAGACACGTGATCGATATCAATAAGAAATGTGTTCGATAAAACGTTCGCTATTTTTTATTCTTTGTCGGAAGAAAACAGAGGTTGTGAAGCTAGTTTGGTTGCATTAACTCTCTGGTAACCTAGCAACGTAGGGCGTGATACGCTAACAGCCAATCATTTAAGAGGATCACATCTAGTCACGCCATATCGTTGGCTCGTGCTGGTCTGCTGGATTCCTCTTCATGAGCAGAAAATGAGTGCCGGAGCGAGCGAGGAAATTGTAAATAAAAAGTGGAAAAGTCAGCTCGCCAGTATGGAGACTGCGGTTAGCAAACCTGGAGTCCGCTCATTGAAGCGAGACCGGTGGAGTTGTTTAAAATTTTTTTTTTATAAAGTCCAGGTCATTTTTAACACTCAGACTCTCCGAGAGGGCGTCGCCCCGCCATAGAGAATTAAATAGAGCTGCTAGAGCCAGTGAACGTTACTTTTATGTCTCTGGATTAAATACATTTCTGAGATTCTACAAAGCGCTCTGTGAAGACCGGTCCAAATCTCGTCCTCAACACCGTGTAGATCTAATCCCACGGCTGATAGTGGAAACAATTCCTGAGCCTGAACTTTTTTTCCTTGCCCCCGAGGTGAGTAGGGGTGGGGGTACTATGTATGCGACGCACTTTTAACACACAACTTGTATACATAACCTGGGCCCAAATATATAAACAGCCTATGTATAACCCTGATCATCATTATTGTCAAGTCGCTCTTTTTAGATATTTTCATATTTGCAATATGTATTATTCAAGAAAATACAGCATTTTCTCCTCAATATGTTCAGTGACTAGATTGACATTATTAGCCCATCTTAGTACAATCACTGGAAGTAAATGCTACAGATGCTACAGCCAGACCAAAACAGGTCAGTACTACCCCTTTTCCACTGCTCTGGTACCCGTGCCGGTTCCGTGCTGGTGTTATGCGCTAAAATGCCCCCCTGCCATGGATTGCCCCCTCTACATAATCGCTATCAAAGATTACAGTGGTGTGAAAAACTATTTGCCCCCTTCCTGATTTCTTATTCTTTTGCATGTTTGTCACACTTAAATGTTTCTGCTCATCAAAAACCGTTAACTATTAGTCAAAGATAACATAATTGAACACAAAATGCAGTTTTTAAATGAAGGTTTACGTTATTAAGGGAGAAAAAAAAACTCCAAATCTACATGGCCCTGTGTGAAAAAGTGATTGCCCCCCTTGTTAAAAAATAACTTAACTGTGGTTTATCACACCTGAGTTCAATTTCTGTAGTCACCCCCAGGCCTTATTACTGCCACACCTGTTTCAATCAAGAAATCACTTAAATAGGAGCTACCTGACACAGAGAAGTAGACCAAAAGCACCTCAAAAGCTAGACATCATGCCAAGATCCAAAGAAATTCAGGAACAAATGAGAACAAAAGTAATTGAGATCTATCAGTCTGGTAAAGGTTATAAAGCCATTTCTAAAGCTTTGGGACTCCAGCGAACCACAGTGAGAGCCATTATCCACAAATGGCAAAAACATGGAACAGTGGTGAACCTTCCCAGGAGTGGCCGGCCGACCAAAATTACCCCAAGAGCGCAGAGACAACTCATCCAAGAGGCCACAAAAGACCCCAGGACAACATCTAAAGAACTGCAGGCCTCACTTGCCTCAATTAAGGTCAGTGTTCACGACTCCACCATAAGAAAGAGACTGGGCAAAAACTGCCTGCATGGCAGATTTCCAAGGCGCAAACCACTTTTAAGCAAAAAGAACATTAAGGCTCGTCTCAGTTTTGCTAAAAAGCATCTCAATGATTGCCAAGACTTTTGGGAAAATACCTTGTGGACCGACGAGACAAAAGTTGAACTTTTTGGAAGGTGCGTGTCCCGTTACATCTGGCGTAAAAGTAACAGCATTTCAGAAAAAGAACATCATACCAACAGTAAAATATGGTGGTGGTAGTGTGATGGTCTGGGGTTGTTTTGCTGCTTCAGGACCTGGAAGGCTTGCTGTGATAGATGGAACCATGAATTCTACTGTCTACCAAAAAATCCTGAAGGAGAATGTCCGGCCATCTGTTTGTCAACTCAAGCTGAAGCGATCTTGGGTGCTGCAGCAGGACAATGACCCAAAACACACCAGCAAATCCACCTCTGAATGGCTGAAGAAAAACAAAATGAAGACTTTGGAGTGGCCTAGTCAAAGTCCTGACCTGAATCCTATTGAGATGTTGTGGCATGAACTTAAAAAGGCGGTTCATGCTAGAAAACCCTCAAACAAAGCTGAATTACAACAATTCTGCAAAGATGAGTGGGCCAAAATTCCTCCAGAGCACTGTAAAAGACTCGTTGCTAGTTATCGCAAACGCTTGATTGCAGTTATTGCTGCTAAGGGTGGCCCAACCAGTTATTAGGTTCAGGGGGCAATTACTTTTTCACACAGGGCCATGTAGGTTTGGATTTTTTTTCTCCCTAAATAATAAAACCCCTCATTTAAAAACTGCATTTTTTGTTTACTTGTGTTATCTTTGACTAATAGTTAAATGTGTTTGATGATCAGAAACATTTTGTGTGACAAACATGCAAAAGAATAAGAAATCAGGAGGGGGGCAAATAGTTTTTCACACCACTGTATATTAGAACCTAAATTCATAGGTTAATGGTTTACAAATTAAAAATTACATGAGACAATACAATAAAATAAGCAATATGAAAATAAATATGTTGTACATTAAAAAATATATAAATATACTTTTTTTCATATACATGTATATTCTTTATTTTATAATAAACTTAGTTTCATCAAATTTTTCATTATAAACAATATAAATTTTAATATATATATATATATACAGTGGTTACAAAATTGGAATGGCGATCTCGCCGCGTATACCGCCGTTTAAAGGCAACAGCGGCCAAAATAAATCAGTTGCATTTCAAAGTCATTCGTAAAATGGCCGCCAGGTGGCGCAAAGTGACATTTTCATTCATCGCAGTAAATACAACAGTGATGGTAATTTCCACAACAAACATGAAAAATCTGAACCAGAGCTATTAATGTGTACTGTACAATAATGAGTAAAAAAAAAATTATAGTAGATTTATTAACTGAAATAAATTACCATATTTTTCAAGAGAATTTTCAAGCCCCACTCATCAAACAAAATTATAACGAAATCGGCCAAGTTTACTATTTATTTAAATATAAATTTATAAACCAATAAGATCAAATAACACCAAGTTATTATTATAACAGGCTTACTTCGTCACTTATCAAAGAAGTACGCTTGCTTTCACAGAAGTCGAGTGGCTTATTAACGTCTCTGGTGTGCATTGTCTCTAAGTGGCCGCTTGGTGTAGCGGTTAGAACACTCGGCCAGAGATCTGCAAAGCCCCGGTTCAAATCCCGAGTGATGATGTTTTAAAATTGTTTTATTTTAAAACTAAATAAAATGTTTTAAGTGCGCTTAAGATAGAGTCTTATAAAGGCTATGTAGACTTATATAGTTTTATTATATATTTTTTGCACATTAATCTGAGTCCTCATCTGTTAGATCTGTTTAGTTTTTTTTTGCCGGCTTTGCGCGGCAGCGTGCGGGAAGCTGTGAACATGCCCTTCATACCTGTAGGGGGTAGTCGTGTTTCAGTCTGAAGTATTGAGTGTCTACTGAAGCCGAAAACGTGTCTAAATTAAACCGCGCATGCGTGTTTGGAGACGCTGTGCCCGCGCTGTGTATCAGTCGGTTGTGGATCATCACGGAGCTACAACACAGCGTGGCTGCAGCTGGAGTTTGTCGTGTTCGAGGTAAGTTTAGCTTTCTTTTTTGGATGTGATTCTCGCTTTCATGACTCCCAATTAATGTTCATCTTAATCTCAGGACTTACAATTAGCAATATTTCAGTTTGTAATAGTGTGGAGATTCATAAATAAATAAATAACGAACCGAGCACGCGGATTAATACACAGGGATTAAAGTTCTCCGTCGTTACGACGGATTTCCGTCAATCACACTGTTCCGCCTGTCCTTAATGTTTAAAATTCACTTTTCATAATTTTAATGCTGTGTATATATAGGCTTACATGGGTGTTAAATTAAGGAAAGAGTGTATTCAGCCTGCTGAGGAGGATGTGATCAAAGCCTGGAGTGGAGCGAATGCACGTTCCTCTCTCCACTCTAAGCGTTTTGTTATCACTCCGGTATGGATCCACTCCGGGTTTTGGTTTAGTTTTGAAGAACTACATGTCAGGCTGAGGTATAACTATATTTAAGATAGCATGGACACACTTAATGCAGGAAGGCTCCGATGTTTCGGAGATTGATAAAAGTGTAAATAAATAAATGGAGATGGGCTTGGCTTAGCGAAATTGGGGAGAATGGCAACCCTTTTAGTTCGTGGACTAAAAAAAATCAAACATCCAGGTAGGTGTCTCTGCACATTATGCCACAGGAAACTTCAATATGGCAATAATGGCAAAACAAAGTGCGAGTTCGCCATCAGTCAGCAGCTCGTCACAATGCTGCGGTTCGTGCTCTAACAGTACACATGCTCCCTGTCTGCTGCGACAAGAACCACAACGGAGATTCACACATCTGTGGCCGACCGTGTGCGCGATGTAAAAGTGCGCCTATGTTCTTTCATAGCGGAGCATGACCTGTCGCTCACAGTCTCACAACCACTAGTTAATTTAATGCAATCAGTTGTCAAAGGCTACGTTTACACTGTCAGGTAAATGTGACCCAATTCCGATTTTTTGCTCATATGTGACACATATCGGATATGTTCTATGTCCGTGTAAACAGGAAAAAAACGCATGCATTCCGATATTTCGAGATAGGTTTCAGGCCTCCTTCATATGTGGAAATAAATCGGATATAAATCAGATATGTGCTAATGTGACTGTCGTGTAAACAGACAGATCGGATTTCCTGAGTCGTTGTGTTCTGTACGTCATTAAAACTGCGACTTCTTCGCGGTTTAATGACGTAATGTTATTCTCCGGTGGAAGAACGTGTGGAATTACAACATCGCAGGTGACATGGAAGAGGAAAAGACCCCCCCCACACACACACACACACACCCCGCCTTGTGTTAATGCTTATTTGGGCTGAATAACATTAAATCAGTATTTGGTGAATAAAGCATATGCGCAGGCGGCAATTATGGCGTTTTTTTCTCCTCCTCCGTTTTAAAACCATGGTGCGCGAACTTTGCATATATAGCAGAGATAGCGTTAAGCATATTTCACCTTCATCTTTCTTGGCTAGTGTGTAGCGCAAGAACCTCCCTTTAAGTATGCGCGATGTTTCAGATGGTATGGCGAGTGTAAACACGTGAATCGGATATGAGTCATAGTTAAAAGAACATGTAAACAGACGGTCAAAAAAATCAGATACAGGCACCAAATCGGAATTAAGCATCGAGACCTGCAGTATGGCATTGCTGCTTACTGGAAATTCGATTTGTCATCTAAGCTGAAAACGAAGATACATAAAACATGCACTGAAAAAGCACTTTTTGGAATTTAATGGTGGTGCTATTACTTTTTTCTGTTAATTATTAAGAGTTTCACAAAACATTGTTTGGTGTTATAAGATAAATAAAAACATGCACTGAAAAGATATGTGGTAGATGGTTGATTATTTGTCAAGGTATATATTTTTTTCAAATATTACAAATAGCTTTTAAAATATGCAAACAGGCAATATTAAAGCGGTTTAATCTCCCCTAACCGCTATTGGTCTCGACTATTTAAATAAAGTGTTTGTTAAAGGAATATGGCTCGGCCTGAAAAAAGTTCAGTCAGAAGATTTTTTTTCACTTTAATCCCTGGACCCTGCATGCTTAACCCTCTGAGGTCCGCGAACGCATATATGCGTTTTGAGGTGTTTTCCCCTGATGACGCCAATAAGAACTTAAATTACACTTTCAGTTTTGATCGTACAGACAAGATCTATATATTAATCGAATCTGTAAAGTGTCTACTTTTTTTTTGTATGCACACATGTTAAAAAGAAAACTTTGTGCATTAATAAAATAAATAAAATAAACCGGGTGCGCTTTCAGCCGTCTCAGTCTCCGCCAAAATCTTTTTGAAACACGTCACTAAAATGAACTGAAACTCCGCGAATACTGCACACACAGACATGAGAAATATATCTATAGAAAGCTTAAAGGGTCTACTTTTAAATGATGCAGGTCACCGTGAAAACAAATAATCTGCTTTTATGTAATCCATATGAAAGTAAGGAGTGGTACAGATTCTCCTGTATCGGCTCATTACAGCTAATGTGCTCCCGCCTCCCTGCGCGCGCGCTGTTCATATGGAAATGACCTGAGGTGAGGCAGGTAATCAAGTACACACCCCCAGGGCATAAAACAACAAGCTGCATCTTACTTACTGTTTCTGCGTTTGAATGATGTCACGCTACACGGGTGAAGAAGCGCTTCAGATGGACAGCGATGAAGAATTTACTTTCTCATCAGAGGAAGAGACTCAGACGAGGAACGGCTTTATTTAGAACAACGTCTGGACTCAACGGAGGATGTAATTCCTGACCAGTAAGTCTTTTATTCTCACCATCACTGCTCTATATTTTATATGTACATTTGGAAAATACTAAATGCCAGCAAGAGTAAAATTGGTTAAAATATTAAATATGCACGCTACTTACAAGCCCGCAATAAAATCTGATTACGATCTGTCTAAAGTTTTATTATTTTATATATATATACGTGTTTTGTATTGTTTTGACCGTGTTTCAGATGGTCAAATTGTTCACCAGCTGTTGTTTGTGAATGATTGTATGCGCGTCCATTCTTCAAGTTTCAATTTTTGTTTTTGTTTAGGACTGTGGCTGCATCACCGGCGCGTGCACAAGAAAGTCACGTGAGTGTCGTTCAGTTTCGAGTTCACTGGAGAACCACGAGTAAGTGCACATTCAGTATATCATAGATGATAGTTAAATATAACTATATTATATAAATATATAATACAATATATTCATCATAGTCAACTGTAGTGTATTGTAGAAAAAATGTAGTACAGTGTTGGTAAAGTCATTTGTTCTGGTAATTACAAAGAGCTGTTGTTGTTTTCTATAATATAATATACAGTATATAGGCCTATATATATGTGTGTGTGTGTGTTTATATATCTATATATTATTGTTAGCTATATTTTCTGTTATAGTGATTGCAGTAATGCTGCTAAAAAGTCAACTTTGATTGTTCCTAATAAACTGTTTAACTGAACTCGCAAATGAATCTCAAGATTTTTTTGTGTGTCAAATATATTCTCAAATAACCTAAACACTGAAAATATATAAACTTATTTTATCCTAAGATTCTTTCTTGTAACTCTCCTGTCTCAGTCATACCTGTCTGATGGCTCATTATGCAGATCAGTATGCAGGCCTTTGTCTTCTCAGGTGTGAATCACTGCATTAGTAATGATAGATCACGCCTTCTCGCATAGACCCTTTACACTCAAAAAGTGACTTAAAAAGTGTTAATCACTATATTGTTTTCTGTGAGCAAGTAAACAAGATCATTTTCACATCATTTTGAAGCAAAAACACTAGTCCACCAGCCCTTGTGAAACAATGTCTTGTGAACAAATTGTCTGTATGAGTTTCATGGCCTTATTTCAGCTACTTTTTTTTTCACAAAACTTACTAACCACGCATAATATTTTTTTCCTAAAAAATGCAAACACGTACATTCATTTTGGTCACGTATTATTGTAGAACAGTTTGTACTGATTACAAGAAAAATACAGGTTGGTCAATAATATATTATAAGTAGCTGAAAAAAGCACAAATATCAGAGCATGTCCAAACATCTCAAGGGCCCCAAAATCACCCCGGACCTCAGAGGGTTAATCTTTCCACACATGATTCTTGCTTCTCACTTTTTCCTTAATCCCTCGCTGATCTATCTTGTATTTTTCTAACGGTGTCAGAAACTTTGTGTTAGTAGCACTGCTTGACATGCTTGATGCCTTCCTCTTTTGTAATTTGCTTTGGATAAAGGCAAAACTTACAAAAGATGAAGAAATGCCTAAATGTAGTTGTACGAATAAAAGATTATGTAATGATACAATGTAAATATTTTCACAGAAACAAAGCGTAAAGATGAGACATGAGACATTTCTTATTAATTATACAATTTATTAATACCTTGAATATAGTGTTTGTTGCATTGGACAGAAGCATATAAATGCAAATGAATATATAAATCTGAGTAATTATTGAACGAATTTTCATGTTTGGACTAACCCTTTAAATACAAACTCAGCATTCATCATAGGATTTCCTGACACTGTAAAGGTGCAGAGTAATCTATGGAGTGTAGCCATCTCATGCCATGTTTTACAATGTTGTATTGATGCAAGATTATTGCTAAAGCAATTTAACCCAAGTTTATGAAGTATATGAAGTGATGGTTATTTTTTATCAATTATTTTTATTTTTTTCTCTGTGAAATGAAGTCAGCACAGGTTGAAGCAATTCAGATTTTTTTTTTGTTTCTCAAAATAAATTATTTATTTTCTTGTACATTTTATGCAGGGGGACAGACGAAGTGATGCCAGTATGCACCTTCTTAAAATCCTTGTCGTCCGTGCTGTTGAAGGGGAAGAACCGGTTCGTGTATCCATAATCCTTGAAGGAGAGGAAATTTTGCAAGAATGTGGCAATAGCTCCGAGCACTGCGCTACACATTTGAGCTATTTTCAGAAAGTGCTTCCTAGAACTTGATGGGATTAAGCTATCACCAAAAGTGCAAGCTTTAAAGATGAAGTTATCATCTGAAAACATTTGATTTGGCTTGACTACAAGTCTTTACATGTTGTGTTTACATGTTCAGCTTAAAATGTTTTAATGCGTTATGGTTTCAATGGCATACTTTGAAGTGCACTAGTCCAGAGTGCTAATTTGAATGTTGCAACTTCACTGCTTCAGAGGGCTATTAAGTTTTAACGTTTATTCTACAGTTTGTTTAATGTATTTTCTGCTGTATTTTATTTCTAAATGAATGCTGTATTTTATTTATTTATTTATTATTATTATTTTACACAATTTTGTTTAAAACAAGTATTTCAGGCCCTGGTGCCGTGCAGTTGTTTCTATGGATGCAAAATTTAGCTGAATGCACTTTTATTAAAAAGACAACTTGGATCTAGACTGTGAATGTCACAAATATTTGGTAATGTTGGTGAATAAACTGTTTAATTATATTTTAGTTGTGTGATTTATGAAAGATGTTCCTAATGTTACGTCAGAGGACATGCGCCGATGTTCATCACACATTCCAATAAGAGAGAGAGATTACTCACTCCCAAAGTTTTTTTTGCGCCGTATTTCGATTTTTAAAAAAGTTGCTCATTTTCACCACGAACACGGATGAGCCTTCGGGTTTCCTCAGCCGTCCCTATACAGAATATAAATTACAAAACTGTGGTCACGTTGCAATAAGTAAGAATAGTGTAAGCACCGTTCATTTACATGTCTGTGTGTGTGTGCGCGTGCGCTGTAGCCTGTCCTTTTTTCAGCTGATTTTTCCGCTACCGCAGATCAGTTTATCAACTTGTAATATATAAATTTTAGGAATATATTAACATGTGGAGACATCATTATATGTTGAATGGAACTTGTAAGCCTTTGAATGGTGTTAAAAATACTTGCAAAACAAGTATTGCAGCCATACATTGGAGGGAACTTCTGAGGTGGTCAGTGATTGATGGCACGGTCGGTCGGAGGGGGTTGTGATCACACCTATAGATCTTTTGTTCTAGGCTATCGGTCAAATATCTCTCCACTTGGAAGCAAAAACATGCAAGGGATTTCAGCATCTCGACGCACATACTAAGCTGTTTATAAAGTAGACACTGTTTGTTTTTTCATTTTGTAATCTTTCCCGTGTTTACCGTGTACTGTACAATGTATATTCATTTTTTAATGAATTACTGTAAATAAACTACACATTCCGTTGATTTACCAGAAATGACTTTTCTGTTTTTTGTGTGTGCTAAACTATACTTCAGGGTATACTTCAAAGTAATAGCGATTTTATTTGAAAAGTATTATATATTTACAATGCTGATAAGTTCAAGCTTAGATTCATATATAAACTGCTTCAAAGTCTTTCCACCCCGTGACCGCTGAAATCCGACAGACGCAGGGCTCAAGGGAGGTGTGTGTGTGTGTGTGTGTGTGTGTGCGTGTGCGTGTGCGCTGCAGCCTGTCCTATTTTCAGCGGATTTTTCCGCTACCGCAGATCAGTTTATCAACTTGTAATATATACATTTTAGGAATATATTAACATGTGCAGACATTTAAGGGTGCGCTGCCCTCTCTTGCCCCTGCGTAGAGCCTACACACACACACACACACACACACACACATCTATCTATTATATAAATACACATTTGGAATCTGCATCTACATTTTCTGTTACAAGTATAGAATTAGGTTCAGCTGAGACTCACGATCAATGGTGTTAGGGTACTTATGTAGTGATAATTAGTTTCAGCCAAATCATTAAAACTAACAATGGACTATGACACTCTTGAGAGGGGATATGAAGGTGTTATTCATTTATTTATTCTCTACAAGGGTGCGAACTACAATACAGACCAAACTATAACTCTCTCTTACTACTATAAAAATTCTAAATATAAACAAACAAAATACAGCTTTTTTTCCTCAGAGGTAAACGGAAAAGTGAAGTTGTTCAGCTGTTTACCGTCACTGAAATCCGACACGACTCCACGTTAGGCTACGTCTTGACTCATTTGTATACCGACGGTGATTGGATGTTTCCCGAGGGCTCAGGGGAGCGTGTGTGTGTGTGTGTGTGTGTGTGTGTGTGTGCGCGCGTACTTCTTCTACTGTTCTAAAGACTCTAAATATAAACAAACAAAATACAGCTTTTTTTTCAGAGGTAAACGGGAAAAGTGAAGATGTTCAGTGTCACTATGCAGATGTTACACTCAGTGGAGTTACCGAAATCGTTGGTTTAGTTCTCATTGAGTTGCCACACATCATTTCCACATTTCACTCGCTTTTATTCCTCTTATGTGAACATAAACAGTGAAACATTCCACAGGTTTATAATACACCGCGGCCAAGTGAACCACGTTCCCGTCGAACGAAACGAGGTACAGTGGTGTGAAAAACTATTTGCCCCCCCTCCTGATTTCTTATTCTTTTGCATGTTTGTCACACAAAATGTTTCTGATCATCAAACACATTTAACTATTAGTCAAAGATAACACAAGTAAACACAAAATGCAGTTTTTAAATGAGGGGTTTTATTATTTAGGGAGAAAAAAAATCCAAACCTACATGGCCCTGTGTGAAAAAGTAATTGCCCCCTGAACCTAATAACTGGTTGGGCCACCCTTAGCAGCAATAACTGTAATCAAGCGTTTGCGATAACTTGCAACGAGTCTTTTACAGCGCTCTGGAGGAATTTTGGCCCACTCATCTTTGCAGAATTGTTGTAATTCAGCTTTGTTTGAGGGTTTTCTAGCATGAACCGCCTTTTTAAGTTCATGCCACAACATCTCAATAGGATTCAGGTCAGGACTTTGACTAGGCCACTCCAAAGTCTTCATTTTGTTTTTCTTCAGCCATTCAGAGGTGGATTTGCTGGTGTGTTTTGGGTCATTGTCCTGCTGCAGCACCCAAGATCGCTTCAGCTTGAGTTGACAAACAGATGGCCGGACATTCTCCTTCAGGATTTTTTGGTAGACAGTAGAATTCATGGTTCCATCTATCACAGCAAGCCTTCCAGGTCCTGAAGCAGCAAAACAACCCCAGACCATCACACTACCACCACCATATTTTACTGTTGGTATGATGTTCTTTTTCTGAAATGCTGTTACTTTTACGCCAGATGTAACGGGACACGCACCTTCCAAAAAGTTCAACTTTTGTCTCGTCGGTCCACAAGGTATTTTCCCAAAAGTCTTGGCAATCATTGAGATGCTTTTTAGCAAAACTGAGACGAGCCTTAATGTTCTTTTTGCTTAAAAGTGGTTTGCGCCTTGGAAATCTGCCATGCAGGCAGTTTTTGCCCAGTCTCTTTCTTATGGTGGAGTCGTGAACACTGACCTTAATTGAGGCAAGTGAGGCCTGCAGTTCTTTAGATGTTGTCCTGGGGTCTTTTGTGGCCTCTCGGATGAGTTGTCTCTGCGCTCTTGGGGTAATTTTGGTCGGCCGGCCACTCCTGGGAAGGTTCACCACTGTTCCATGTTTTTGCCATTTGTGGATAATGGCTCTCACTGTGGTTCGCTGGAGTCCCAAAGCTTTAGAAATGGCTTTATAACCTTTACCAGACTGATAGATCTCAATTACTTTTGTTCTCATTTGTTCCTGAACTTCTTTGGATCTTGGCATGATGTCTAGCTTTTGAGGTGCTTTTGGTCTACTTCTGTGTGTCAGGTAGCTCCTATTTAAGTGATTTCTTGATTGAAACAGGTGTGGCAGTAATCAGGCCTGGGGGTGACTACAGAAATTGAACTCAGGTGTGATAAACCACAGTTAAGTTATTTTTTAACAAGGGGGGCAATCACTTTTTCACACAGGGCCATGTAGATTTGGAGTTTTTTTTTCTCCCTTAACGTAAACCTTCATTTAAAAACTGCATTTTGTGTTCAATTATGTTATCTTTGACTAATAGTTAACGGTTTTTGATGAGCAGAAACATTTAAGTGTGACAAACATGCAAAAGAATAAGAAATCAGGAAGGGGGCAAATAGTTTTTCACACCACTGTATAATCGTGGTGTTTGCTTCGGTTATGACACACCATAGTTCATTATCTGCTGTGGTAGATCTGATTATTTATCCAAACACAATAATAAAGCTTTATATCCTCAGGAGGGCTCAGTACATTGTTTTAGCGATAGTTTCACAGAAGCGAGTTCAGAACTAATCTAACCAAACCAAAAAAAAAAAAAAAAAAACATCCGAAGCTTCAAATAGAATGAACGAGTTGGACGCACACCAATCGATTCGACTATGGTTAATCGCTCACTCCGTAGGCTCCCTGAATAGGCGGGAAAGGGATGGAACCGCGCATTCGTCCCGGCAGGAAAAAAAAAACTAAACAGATCTAACAGATGAGGACTCAGATTAATGTGCAAAAAATATATAATAAAACTATATAAGTCTACATAGCCTTTATAAGACTCTACCTTAAGCGCACTTAAAACATTTTATTTAGTTTTAAAATAAAACAATTTTAAAACATCACTCGGGATTCGAACCAGCGCTTTGTAGATCACTGGTCGAGCGTTCTAACCGCTACACCAAGCGGCCACTTAGAGACAATGCACACCAGAGACGTTGATAAGCCACTCAACTTCTTTGAAAGCAAGTGTACTTCTTTGATAAGTGACGAAGTAAGCCTGTTATAATAATAACTTGGTGTTATTTGATCTTATTGGTTTAGAAATTTATATTTAAATAAAACCCTACACACTTCTTTTCTAATTACACGTGATAAAATCTAAAGGCTCACTGTGTTAATATTTATTGTGCTTAAGTTTGATCTTAATAAGATTTGATTTAATTTGAATTCTACATTTGTACTGTAATTATAGTACTGTGATTATGAATTCGGTCAACTACAGTGTTTCACTTGATGTTATCGGCTATTACATGTATTATTGAGGCAGAGAATGAACTAAGGCATGAGGCGTCAGTCTGTAGTTATATAGCGCCACTCAGTGGTAAAAGCCAGCAAATGCACAGCAAATGCACATCCCGTAATGCGGCGGCGACGTTACATACGACGCTCCGATTTTGTAACCACTGTATATATATATATATATATATATATATATATATATATATATATATATATATATATATATATATATATAAAAATGTTTATTTCGCATTTTTTTGATAGTGTAGTCGAACCTCGGATTCAGGAGGAGCATTGTGGTTTTCGTCCGGGTCACGGAACAGCTCTTCACCCTTAGCAGGGTTCTGGAGGGGGCATGGGAGTTTGCCCAACCAGTCTACATGTGCTTTCTGGACTTGGAGAAGGCATTCGACCGTGTCCCTCGGGGAGTCCTGTGGGGGGTACTCCAGGAGTATGGGATATCTGATTCCCTGTTAAGGGCTGTCCGGTCCCTGTACAACCGGTGTCGGAGCTTGGTCCGCATTGCCGGTAGTAAGTCGGACCTGTTTCCGGTGAGTGTAGGACTCCGACAGGGCTGCCCTTTGTCACCGATCCTGTTCATAATTTTTATGGACAGGATTTCTAGGCGCAGCCAGGGCGTTGAGGGGGTACAGTTTGGTGGGCTCAGGATTGGGTCACTGGTTTTTGCAGATGATGTTGTTCTGTTGGCCTCATCACCCTGTGACCTACAGCTCTCACTGGATAGGTTCGCAGCCGAGTGTGAAGCAGCTGGGATGAGAATCAGCACCTCCAAATCTGAGGCCATGGTCCTCAGCCGGAAAAGGGTGGAGTGCCCTCTCAGGGTTGGGAGTGAGATCCTGCCCCAAGTGGAGGAGTTTAAGTATCTCGGGGTCTTGTTCACGAGTGAGGGTAAAATGGAACGGGAGATCGACAGGCGGATCGGGTCAGCGTCTGCAGTGATGAAGGAGCTGAGCCAAAAGGCAAAGCTCTCAATTTACCGGTCGATCTACGTTCCTACCCTCACCTATGGTCATGAGCTGTGGGTAGTGACCAAAAGAACCAAAAGAAGATCGCGATTACAAGCGGAGGAAACTCATTTTGGCCGCAGGGTGTCTGGGCTCTCCCTTAGAGATAGGGTGAGAAGCTCAGTCATCCGGGAGAGGCTCAGAGTAGAGCATCGAGAGGAGCCAGATGAGGTGGCTTGGGCATCTATTTAGGCTGCCCCCTGGACGCCTCCCTTGTGAGGTGTTCCGGACACGCACCACCGGAAAGAGACCCCGGGGAAGACCCAGGACACGCTGGAGGAACTATGTTTCTCGGCTGGCCTGGGAACGCCTTGGGATCCCCCCGGAAGAGCTGGAAGAAGTGGCCGGGGAGAGTGAAGTCTCGGCATCCCTGCTGAAGCTGCTGCCCCCGCGACCCGACTTCGGATAAGCGGAAGAAAATGGATGGATTTCACATTTTTTGCATATTCATGTTCAAAGCCCTGAAAAATAAACGTGCCACAAAATAAACATTATACAAGAATTTGTATTAATGGTCTTGACGGCTGTCAAGAGGGTTCATTATAATTGTAATATCATATTTGATAATAATAAACCTATGAATTTATGTTCTAATATAATCTTTGATAGCGATTATGTAGGGGGGGGGCAATTCATGGCAGGCGGGCATTTTAGCGCCTAACACCGGTTGACAATTTTGGAACCAGTGCCGCGCTTTTCCACAGAAAAAAATTGGTGCCGGTGCCCTAAAATAAGCACTGAACCGGCCCCTAAACTCTGCTGGTCTAGTAGCGAGAACCCGTGATGTCACAAGCGGTGGGCGGAGTTATAGGTTTTAAAAAATTGCGGCGACCCAAACGTGGCAATAGTAGTACTCCAAAGTACACAGGAATTGATTAACTAATTGATTATCCTCCGCTAATTTCTTACATAAAGTGACGAGTGGGTGGGCGATATTAAATGGCAGGTCAAGCTCAAATGAATTCCTGCAACAATTCTGAGCGATTCTGCGCATGCGTGGTCTCCCCTGCTCGCTCAACATGTTCTCTGCGCACGCGCGACTCTGCCTTCATGAGCGTGCACCATTTATTTTCTGTGCGTGCTCGCTTAACTTTGTCCAGTGTAAAAAAAAAAAAAAAGAACAGCCACAAAACCAGCCAATCACAGACATCCACACACTACTGCTGATTAGCTGTTCCTTCTCCATCACCTGCGTATCTCAGATCTAGAGAAATGGCAGATCAATATCCGCGAACCTGATTTTTTTTCCCCCGCAGCCACAGTACGCTGGAAATCCGGCGTGGTGCCGGAACGCCATCACCCCTGTAATCCACAGTTACAGGAAGCGCCGGCATCAAGTTATTACTGTCAAATGTGGTTCAACCAGTTACTCAAACACGTTCACTTTGTTTTTCCACCTTGACACTTTAGGTTCAATTCAATTAAATTCTTCAATTCAGTTTTATTTGTATAGCGCTTTTAACAATTGACATTGTCTCAAAACAGCTTTACACAATCAAAAGAATAGTTCAGGTTCCATGAAGAGGTTCAACAAAAACATGAGGCGTGACGTTTATCAGCTCAGAAATACAGTGAAACCTCAGATTACAAGTAACACGGTTTGCGAGTGTTCCACAAGACGAACAACGATTCTTAATACATTTTGACTTGGAAAACGAGCACTGTCTTGGTTTACGAGCACCGAGTATCATGTATCACGCATGCACTTCTCGTTTTGACGCCAACAGTTTTTCTCTCTCTTGCGCTGCGGAATTGTGGGTAATCGTCTCCCCTGCTGGGTCTTAGTGCTCGTCTCTTACTGGTATAATCAGCAGTATAATCGTGCACGTGTGTACTGTTTACTATAACACTGACCCCATGTGTGAAACATATTTTATTTTGTGTTTGTAAGTGTGTACAGCCCGTGTGTGTGCTTACTAACGGAATAACTGTTGTAAAGTAACAAAATAATTAGTAATAATAAACCAACATTAAATAATAAATAAACCTTTATATAATAAACATTTGAAAAGAATTGCGACAGAGCAGAGTTTCTGTGTAAGGCAGTGTGTGTGCGAAGTCGGGATGAGAAGGGCTGTAAAGGCGCGCGTGTGTGTGTGTGTGTGCGTGTGTAATTTGACACCGTGCTCCTTCACTCACAGCAACACACACTAGGGCTGCACGATATTAGGAAAATATGCGATATTGGTGTTCAATATTGCGATAACGATATTTCTTGCGATATAACATTTGTCTATGTTGAAATGCATTTTTTATTATTCTTATTGCCTATTTTTTTATTATTTATTTATATGTAATCATACTAAAATAAACAGGTAATAGATATTCGTCTGATGTAATTAAATCTAATTCAGGCTAAAAAGAAACTATATGTCAAGGAACTTACAAATATTTAGACTTCAAAACACTATGAATGACTTAAACCCCTCAGCAGATATTCTGACTTCTGGTTTGCTGTTACTATAAACCTGCCATCACAATATGAATTACTTTCAAACATGACTTTTTAATTACGTGTAACCGTACACTCATCAATAGTGTCTTAAAACAAGAGCATCTTCTAAACTAAATATTCTCTTTGGCTTGCCTGTTTATTTGTTTTTTTTTAAAATAAAAATAAATATTATTAAACAAAAATTAAATAAAAAAATACTATTTGTCACACACACACACACACACACACACACTCGCTCCGCGACCGGCACTAGGACCTAGAAGTAATGCGGGCGCGAACCCGGAAGTATAAGAGGAGTAAACAAACCGCATAGAGCCTAGTCACTGAGTTCACGCATGTCGGTGCAGATTGTTTACTTTCTGATTCGAGTGTGTGTTTATAGGACGCGGGTTAAATGTGTGTTTTTCCGTTGCTCCCCTTCTGTGAGAGTCCTGTGACTAATTCGCGTAGTTATCATGCCTACTCGCTTGCTTCCGCGTTTGGGTTTACCGTCTATAAAGGGCTAACGGCTAATCGCGGCTAACGGCTAATCGCTAAGTCTTCTGATCATCCGGGGTTAGTTCGCGACAGAATGAAGTATAAAGATATAAAATAAAGATATAAGTGTGTATAAACATAGTAAGGGCCCATCTGATTGGTCAAATTTGGACACACAAATGCTTGGCAAATAAAGTATTTATCGCAACTCTTTGCGATATGGTTATCGCGCATGCCATTATCGCGATAACGATATTTTTTCGATATATGCAGCCCTAATAGACACACACACACACACACACACACACACACACACACACACACACACACACACACACCTCCTCCGTTCTGGTGACACAGGTAGGGGAATCTCCAGACGTTTCCGAGTCCAACGCTGAATCCCACCTGAGCCAAGAAATACTCCATCTTACTGTCCCAGCCCTCACGCGCCCGGTCCATTGGGGCTTCAGGAGCCACATCATGCCCCGCCTCCTGCCCCACCTCCTGCCTCGCCTCCTGCCCCGCCTCTACGCCATCTTCAGGCAGTGGGGACTTTTCTGAGCTCATCTGCAGAAAAAGTAAAACACTATTATGATATTTATCTCAGATACTGGACGTCTGATCAAAACTCTTCAGCTGCTGTTAAATATTGATAAATATAATTATAAAAAATTATTACAATACAGCAGGGGCGGAGCTTTTTCTTACAAAGTTATGGAATAGATTTTGAATTAATGTTCGAGACTCAGACACAGTCTCAGTGTTTAAGTCCAGGCTAAAAACCTATTTATTTAGAATGTGTGTGAATAGTAGGGTTGTGTACCTATAGAACAGGTATGTACCGGACCGAAACAGAACACGAATTTCGGTGCCTCATTTCGATGCCACTTAAATGCCTGAACTGTCGATTGAAATATTTGTTCTCTAGATTCATACATTTTTGTACATTAATAGTTTATTAGAATAAATAAAAAAATTAAAAGAAATGAGAGACCATCCGACATGCGCGTGAATGCAGCAACTACCGTTACACTTGCTCTGACGGCAGCAGGCGGTCTACCGATAGCTTAGCATGCTAAATTAAACAACTCTCGTTAACATGCCTAAAACTAAACGGTCGAAAGTGTGGCTGTATTTCACAAGAAAGGATTCCGACACCGCGACGTGCAGCGAATGTTTTACAGCAGTTGCGTGTAAAGACGGAAACACGTCAAATCTAATGAGACATTCGAGGGCAAACGGAATAAAGTAAAAAGCAGAGGGAGGCACCGTGTTTAACAGCTTGTGGACAACAGCTGGCGCTATCAATGTGGACGATATGAAGGTAAAAGGACGACCCCAGTCCCAGTCATGCCAACCGTAGCAAAAAGAAGTCTACTGATTATGATGCCAACAGCAGACTTTCCGCAGGTTAGTAGTAGGATAATGTAATGTAATGTTAATCTTGCATTCATGTCCTGTGCAGGGCAGTAAGTCAGGAAAGGAGTCGTATTTTGACAGAAAAGGCAAATATGGTGAAATTTCTGCAAAAGAATTGCTAAAATTTTTAGCTTATATATTCATATATACTTAAAAAATTTTATACATTGTTAAATTTTAAGCATAAAATTTTTTGTTCAATAAAAATTAATTCTTGAGTCATCCACTATAATTTTGTGGCTTAAAAGTATCGGTTCAGGCACCATTTTGTCACCGGTACCGTTTTCAAAGTATCGATTTGGCACCGGTATCGAAAAAAAACCAAACGATACCCAACCCTAGTGAATAGATTAGTCTCGGGTAAAGAACGAGAACAGACTGACGTGAGTCATGGTGTATCAGACATGTTTGATGTCTCCTGCTGTGTCATTGTGTACACTGGTCACCGTCTCCACCAAGAGGACATCAACAGCCAATCAACATAGAGGGGCGGGGTCATGAGCAGGATACAGAGACAGCTAGAGCTAACATGTACTAAAACTGATTAAAGAGTTTAACTCTTAAGTTGTCCTGAGTGTTCTGTGTTTAGTCGGCCTCATCTGGAGCCCCTTGTCATGTAGTGTATAATCTGTTCATGAGAGTTCTTAAGGTTAAACGTCGCACTGTGAAATGTATTTCAGGGGGATCAGGGGTAGCTCAGTGGTTAAGGCATTGGACTACGGTTCGGAAGATCCCAGGTTCAAACCCCACAACCACCAAGTTGCCACTGTTGGGCCCTTGAGCAAGGCCCTCAACTGCTCAGATGTATAATGAGATAAAAATGTAAGTCGCTCTGGATAAGAGCGTCTGCCAAATGCCTAAATGGAGATGTATTCTCTCATAGAAAATAATACAAATGCATATAATCTGTTACAGTCACCCAAAAATATTACTAATATTACCAGAGTACAGTAAAGGTAAATAAACATTTCAGATTTGGTGTAAGAGTAACCATTTCACACAGGTTTATACTACTATAATCAGATTAGTGGTATAGTGATCAGAACACACATGACTTATAGATCTACACTGACCCTCACTCAGTTTACCTCAGAAATGGCGGTTTATTCAGAGCCCCGCCCCTCAGCTCCGCGCGCGCGAGTGACTGATGCAACAGCTCTGACGTGTCCTTCCGCGCGTGCAGTAATCTCACAGCACACCGCGGTGTTAATAATAATAATAATAATAACAACTTGTGTGTGTGTTAGCCTTATAACCTTACCTCGTGTGCGCCTGTGAATCCCAACGGGCCCTCCTGTCGTTTCTCTCTCTCTCTCTCTCTTCCGGCTTTCACTCTTACACACACTCCACCGGGTGTTTTTAATTCAGCAGCCGCTCAAACAAAGCACGCGCCCACACAACCGGAGGTGTCGTATATAAGAGCCGCACATTGTCCAGCACTAAACCCGTAGAGTCTTTAATACCGAGTAATAAAGTAAGAGACCATTTACAGTCGGTACAGTGCTAGCGCGCGCGAACACGTACTGCGCTGTACTGAACGGGCTGCCACGTGGATCGGGCGCGCGCGAACACTTACTGCGCAGTACTAAACGGGCTGCCACGTGGATCGGGCGCGCGCACACTAGTGATGGGTCGTCGAATCTTTAACATGACTCCGATGAACGAGTCGTCTCGGAGAGTGATTGGTTCATTTTCTATTGGGCGCGCATGCGCAAAGCATCGCAAATCCTCCGTATGTTATATACAGGAAACAGTATTGAACGATTCTCAGCAATAATTCAATTCAATTTTATTTATATAGCGCTTTTAACAATGGTTATTGTCTCAAAGCAGCTTCACAAAAATGAAAGAAATTTAACAAAAATAAATAAATGAATAAATAATAATAATAATTCAT
This sequence comes from Channallabes apus, assembly GCA_030522415.1. NCBI lineage: Eukaryota > Metazoa > Chordata > Actinopteri > Siluriformes > Clariidae > Channallabes > Channallabes apus. The sequence continues at coordinate 24,064,182 of CM060104.1, forward strand.
TCATTCGTTCATTCATCTTCTGTACCGCTTTATCCTCTATTCAGGGTCGCGGGGGACCTGGAGCCTATCCCAGGAGACTTCGGGCACAAGGCAGGGTACACCCTGGACAGGGTGCCAATCCATCGGTCAATTTGGGAACGCCAATTAGCCTAACCTGCATATCTTTGGACTGTGGGAGGAAACCGGATACCCGGAGGAAACCCACCAAGCACGGGGAGAACATGCAAACTCCATGCACACAGAGACGGGAATCGAGCCTGGCCGGGGAATCGAACCCAGACCCTGGAGGTGCAAGGCGACGGTGCTAACCACTACACCACCGTGCCGTTAATTAATTAATTAATTAATTAATAATAATAAAAATAAAACAATAATAATTATAGAAAAGAAAATAATTGGAAGTGTGTATGTGTGAGAAAAATGTGCAGATAATAATAATGAGACGAATGAATGAAATTTCTCTGATGAGCAAGCCAAGGGTGACGGCGACGGTGGCAAGGAAAAACTCCCTGAGATGGCATTAGAAAGAAACCTTGAGAGGAACCAGACACAACAGGGAACCCTTTTGTTATCATTTGGGCAATAACAGATAGAAATGATATAACATCTTGTGTGTTGTGCAGGTGAAAATTCAATATGACAGAAATTATTTAAATTGACATGAAGACCAGTTCAGCATAGGGACGAGTCAGTAGGTGCAGAGGGCAGATGAGGTCTGGATCACTGGAAGCACAGGAGCAGCATGTGTAGCTCCAACCATCATAAAGCTGAATCCAGCTGGAGCTGGTCCTTCTCTGGATGCCTCAGGAACCTCGCAGGGTCGGCCTTTGTCTACTGAAGCTGGCAAAATCTCCCGATGCCTCGGGATGGGTAGAGAAATACAGAACAGATGGGGAGAATTAGCGTAGTTGCCATTCGGGTTAGGTGTACTGGAGTATGAGATTATGGGATGAGTTATGTGTATGCCAGATTAAAAAGATGCGTCTTGAGTCTACTTTTGAACTGAGAAACCGTGTCTGCTCCCTGAACACTGTCTGGAAGGCTATTCCAAAGCGTTGGAGCTAAATATGAAAATGCCCTACCCACTTTTGTAGATTTTGAAATTCTGGGAACTACCAGAAGTCCGGAGCTTTGTGATCTTAAGGCGCGTGGTGGATTGTAGCGTATCAGAAGACTGGTTAGGTATGTGGGTGCTAAACCATTTAAGGCCTTGTATGTAAGTAATACTATTTTGTAATTTATTCTAAACTGAACAGGTAGCCAGTGCAGAGATGATAATATTGGGGTTATATGATCATATTTTCTGGATCTAGTGAGAACCCTGGCAGCTGCATTTTGGATTAACTGAAGCTTGTTTATTGAGGATGCAGGACAACCACCTAGTAATGCATTACAATAGTCCAGTCTGGAGGTCATGAATGCATGAACTAGTTTTTCTGCATCAGATACGGATAAGATGTTCCTAAGTTTAGCAATATTTCGAAGATGGAAAAAGGCTGTTTTTGTGATATTTGAAATGTGATTTTCAAAAGACAAGTTACTGTCTAATATTACGCCCAGGTCTTTTACTGCTGAGCTGGTAGTAACAGTACATCCTTCTAAGCGCAGGCTGAATTGTGAAAGCTGTTGTCTGCTGGTTTTTGGGCCAATAAGTAATATCTCTGTCTTATCTGAATTTAATAAAAGAAAGTTATTGGTCATCCAATCTTTTATGTCCTGGACACACTCAGTTAATCTAGACAACTTAGGTATTTCGTCTGGTTTAGTTGAGATATATAATTGGGTATCATCAGCATAACAATGGAAACTAATCCCATGTCTTCTAATGATGTTACCCAAGGGAAGCATGTATATTGAGAACAACAGAGGTCCTAAAACTGACCCTTGTGGGACCCCATATTTCACTGGCATTACACCAGACAGTTCTCCATTTAGATCTACAAAATGGTAGCGATCAGACAGGTAAGATCGAAACCATTTTAATGCCTGTCCCTGAATACCTATATAATTTTGTAAGCGATCTATGAGAATATTATGATCTATAGTGTCGAATGCAGCACTAAGATTGAGCAGGACTAGCAATGAGATGCAGCCTTGGTCTGAAGCTAAAAACAAGTCGTTTGTAATCTTAACTAGTGCAGTTTCTGTGCTATGATGGGGCCTGAAACCTGACTGAAATTCTTCAAGGATGTTGTTATCCTGCAAGAATGTGCAAATTTGAGCTGATACTACTTTTTCTAGTATTTTTGATATGAACGGAAGGTTTGAAATCGGTCTGTAATTTGTTATTTCATTCGCGTCCAAATTAGACTTTTTAAGAAGCGGCTTAATAACTGCTAACTTGAAAGGTTTAGGGACGTGACTTAGATGTAATGAACAATTAATAATGTTTAGAAGTGGCTCGCCAACCGTAAGCATCACTTCTTTTAAAAATCTGGTTGGGATTGGGTCTAACAGGCACGTTGTTGATTTAGCCGAGGTGATAAGTTTATACAGCTCTTCCTGTCCTATACCGGTAAAGCACTGAAAATCTAAATGTGAAGCTATAGGCTGAACTGGATCGTGAGATACTATTAGAGGTTGAACCTCCATTATTTTCTTCCTGATATTATTGATTTTTTCATTAAAGAATTCCATAAAGTCTTCACTTCTAAACTGTGATGGGATACTCTCTGCGGGCATCTTAGGTTTTGTTAGACGAGCCACTGTACTAAATAAGAACCTGGGATTGTTTTGGTTTCTTGCTATCAGTTGGCTAAGATGCTCAGTCCTAGCAGTTTTTAGAGCCTGTCTATAGCTGCACATACTGTCTTTATACGCAATTCGAAAAACTTCTGACTCCCACAGACGCTATGCGGTGCAATAGATTTAAAAGTACGAACGACTGAGAGAAGATATAAGAGGTGAGCTGCACATTCTGTTTATTATAATTCAATTTTATTTGTAGAGCTTTTAACAAGTGTCATTGTCTCAAAACAGCTTTACACAATCAAAAGAATTATTTAAGTTTGTATAGAATGTGAATGTGTATGAATCAGAATGGTCAGATATTCCCTGGTGAGCAAGTTGAGGAAGGAAGTTGAGGTGAAAAAACTACCTGAGATGGTAAACCTTGAGAGGAACCAGACTCAACAGTGAACCCATCCTCATTTGGGTAAAACAGAAACTTTAAAACAGACCGTTCGGAAATTAGAATTATATTAGAAAAATAATCCTAGGTTTTTATTTAATACTGTAGCCAAATTAACCAGAAATAAGACCACTACAGAAATCTCCGCAACAACATCATGCAATAGTGAGGACTTCATGAACTTTTTTAATAATAAAATTTTAAATATCAGGCATAAAATTGAGGCTTTGAACCCGAACAATGTAATTGATACAGATGTTAACCTAGCCATGTCAGATTCAAACCTAGAATACTTTACTCCTCTTGAAGAGAATGAACTAATTTCACTCATCTCTTCTGCAAATTCATCAACCTGTATATTAGATCCTATACCGACACATTTTCTTAAACAGATAGTACCAGTAATAACAGAACCGCTGTTGAGAATAATTAATTCCTCACTCAGCATTGGTTATGTTCCAAAATCTTTTAAATTAGCAGTTATCAAACCAATAGTTAAGAAACCTGATCTCGACCCCTGTCAGCTGTCCAATTACAGGCCAATATCAAACCTCCCCTTTATCTCTAAGATTCTGGAAAAGATAGTAGCGGAGCAGCTATGCTCATATCTACATAGAAATGGCATACATGAACTGTATCAGTTAGGATTTAGGCCTCATCACAGCACAGAAACAGCACTTGTTAAAGTAATAAATGACCTCCTATTGGAATCATCAGACACCAGACGCATCCCAAAGAGACACACGGGGCATCCATGTGACGAGATCTCCAAGCAGAAACGGGGCACCAGGAAGGATCAGACAGGTCCGGAGGGCAGAGGGAGTCTGGATCACTGGCAGCTCAGGAACGACATGTGTAGCTCGACAGAGAGAGAGAAAGAGTGAAAGGGGGAGACAGGGGGAGAGAGGAAAGAGAAAGAGGGGGAGGAAGAGAAGAGGAGGAGAGATTGCAATTAGGTATGGTCACAGTCACAATGTCCAGAGGTGGAAAGAGTAATAAAATTTTGTACTCAAGTACAAGTACTGTTACTTCAGTGAAATTTTACTTAAGTACAAGTAAAGTTACAATTATAAAAATCTACTCAAGTAAAAGTAAAAAGTAGTTCATTAAAAAATGTACTCAGAGTAAAAGTTACCGAGTTACTTTTTTTTTTTTAACAGCGGGGTGGGATGAGGCATTCGTAGTTCAAAAAAGATGAGCAGATGTAAATCTCAAACTAGTTGTTTTTAACTGAAGGAACACCTTTGCATAATAAAGCTGTTGTCTTTCTTGTGCTTGAAAATCAAAGTGGTCACTTAAATATGGTGTTACGTCCCAGTCTAGGGTCATACAGCAAAAGAATGGTTCAGGGTTCTATTTATAATATATATAACTGTATGGAAATGGTGGTATATGGCAGAAAGAACTAGATCCAATCATTAACTGATGAAATAATGAGGTTTGTACACACACACACACACACACACCAGGAGGAGGATCAGATTCAGGTTGGACCCAGGCCAAAATAATAAACAAAATGGTATTTATATTTAGTAGCTAGATTACCTGCAAAAAAAAAAAACACACACAAACAAAAATACAGGTACCTTCCCGGCCTCCCTAAACCCAAAACAATGAAATTATCTACAAATATATACAAAGACCAACCAAACCAAAGGGACAAAGCAATAATCAAAGTCAATTGGAGGCAAAAAGTCAAAACCGGAATACACAACCAAATATCAAAACGCCAAAATCACAACCTCTTTCATCTTTCCCGCGTCTCTCTCCGGTTTATACATGGTCGCGCTAGTCGATGACGTCACTCAGGGCGGAAGCGGCCGTGTGGAAGGTCAGGTAGATGCCGATGTCAGAAAACCTGGAGTGGAGTCTGGAGCGGCGCGCGACCAGGACATGATACACACACGCGAGCGCAACGGGGCATTTATACAAAGCATAATATATTTTATTATTTTATAATTTTCATTCATTTATTTTTTACTCAGTAGCGAATATGATTTAAAATGTACCGAATTACAATACTTCAAACAAAACGTACTTAAGTAAAAGTAAAATTACAGATTTTTAAAACTACTTTAAAAAGTAGAAATACACAAAAAAGCTACTCAATTACAGTAACGCGAGTAAATGTAATTCGTTACTTTCCACCTCTGACAATGTCTAATGTGAATGTATATTTACAGTAGAGTGCAAGCAGGGACTCCGGCAGGACTAACTATGACAGCATAACTAAAAGGGAGAGCCAGAAGGAAACACAAACATGAGGGCTCCCTGAGATGTAAAGCAAACAATCACCTCACCGTCAACAAACCTGAGTGATCAAATGAGAGTGAGGAAGACAGCATCTAAACATACCAGTTCACCATAATACTCTACGTCCATGAGTCCCCCAGATCTGCTCCTTTACCTTATGGCAAATCTGTTTATAAAAATGCTTGGCTAAATAAATAGGTTTTTAGCCTAGACTTAAACACTGAGACTGTGTCTGAGTCCCAAACACTATTTGGAAGACTATTCCATAATTTTGAGGATTTGTAAGAAAAAGCGCCGCCCCCAGCTGTAAAGCTTTTGTAAAGCTGCTAAGCACTGTACAAATAAAATTTACCTGAATTGAAAAAAAATCTGCTGAGAGTCATTTGATTCTGTTTCCTGTGTACTGCATGGCATAGTGTCTATGGGAGTCACGTGACAAAAGAACGAACGACTCAGGACCGAAAAGTCTCAAAGGTAACAACTAATTTCCTGTATATAACATACGAGGAGGTTTTGTGATGCTTTGCGCATGCGCGCCCAGTAGAAAATGAACGAATCACTCTCTGAGATACTCGTTCATCTGAGTCATGTTAAAGATTCATTCAAAAAGATCGAATCGTTCATGAATGACCCATCACTAGTGTTAACATGTAAATCTTAACTTTGTGGCCTTAACATGCTATAAAATAAGCCCTATTGGGCTTATTTTCGGCTTGTTAATCAAGTCAAGTCAAGTCAGCTTTTACTGTCATTCCAACCATATACAGTTCAGTACACAGTGAAACGAAACAATGTTCCTCCAGGATCAAGGTGCTACATACATGCAACAGCATAAATTAATAAACACAACTCTACCGGAACCAGCTAGCTAACTCAGAGACCTAATTAGCTGACTAGCTCAGATATGACAGATTTACATTTTTCATTTTAATTTAACCTAAAACTACTTCTATACAAAAAGAGACAACAATAGACAACAGACAACAAAGTGCAAATGTGCAAACAAAGAGCTACAGAGTTACAAACACAACAACGTAACACGTTTCAGTACTTTTGCAGTAATGAAGGTATGAGTTGAAGTAGTGGGAGGAGAAACAGTAAACATTTGACATTCCAGAGTAGCAGCAATGATTTAAAAATATTTTGTGTAAAGAATAGCAAAAGATAAATATTGTGCAATATAGTGCAAAAAGAGAAAATCAGGTAGGTCTGTATGAAGAAATTGTGAGATTGTTGCAGATCAGAGTGTTTGTGCATGTGTGTGTTTATCAGTTCAATCCTGATGTTATTTAAATCATCTGAGTGATTTATGTGTGTGTGTGTGTGTGTGTGTGTGTGTATATCAGACCAGTCCCTTTGTATTGAGGAGATGGATGGCTTGTGGGTAAACGTTGTTACATAGTCTGGATGTGAGGCCCCAATGCTTCTGTACCTTTTTCCAGATGGTAGGAGGGTGAAAAGTGAGTGAGAGGGGTGTGTGCGTGTGAGGGGACACGATGATCTTCTCAGCTGTCCTCACTATCAGCTGTAGGGTCTTGCGGTCCGATATGGAAGAATTCACAAACCAGACAGTGATGCACCTGCTGATGATGCTCTCGATAGTTCCTCTATAGAAGGTAGTGAGGATTGGTGGTGGAAGGTGGGCCCTCCTTAGCCTTCTCAGGAAGAAAAGACGTTGTTGGGCTTTATTGTGCAGAGAGCTGGTGTTGAGGGACCAGGTGAGGTTCTCCTCCAGGTGGACACCCAGGAATTTTGTTCTCTTGACAATCTCCACAGAGGAGCCGTCGATGTAGAGCGGAGAGTGATCGCTCCATGTCCTCCTGAAATCAACAACCATCTCTTTTGTCTAATCGATGTTCAGAAACAGGTTGTTGTCCTTACACCAATCTGTTAGCCTCTGCACTTCCTCTCTGTATGCTGACTTGTGTTCTTGCTGATGAGACCCACCACGGTTGTGTCATCAGCAAACTTGATATGATTTGCCTGGGATGTTGTGAGACACAGCACCTGGTTGTTCGGAGTTGGGGTGGTCTTCCTCACAGTCACGTCATTCTGCATGTTGAACCATTTGTAGAAGCTGTTCAGCGCATCTGGAAGGGAGCCATCACTGTCACAAGCACGTGATCATGTCCTGTAGTCGGTGATGGCTTGTATGCCCTGCCACATGCGCCATTGTCCTTGAAGTGGTTGTGGATTCTCTGGGCGTGTGCACGCTTTGCATCTCTGATAGCCCAGGACAGTTTGGCCCTTGCTGTTTTTAGGGCCACCTTGTCCCCCACTCTGAGTCTCGGGTCCTCAGAAGTGTACGCACCACTGCAGTAATCCACAGTTTCTGGTTGGGTGGTAAGATGATGCTCTTGGACAGTGTCTTTCCACGCGTACAGTGACGTCATCGGTGCACTTGCTGAAGTAGCTGGCGACTGATGACGTGTCCAAGTCAGTGAAGTCGCTATAAGTCGCAGCCTCCCTAAATATGTTCCAGTCAATGATCTCAAAATCCTGAGGAGCAGAGATGGCTCCTGCTGGCCAGGTTTGTGGTCTGAGTAGCCGAGGTGGGGGCGGGGCGGGGCTCTGCCCGATATGCGCCGGGGATGTTTGTGTAAACAAGATCCAGCGTGAATGAAGCTGTGGTTGCTTATTTGTCTTGCGATAGTCGGCAACCATGAACACACACATATGGACGACCGCTGTTTAAGGAAACTGATTGGTGTCACAGATTGTTGTTGTTAGTCTTTCGGCTGCTCTCGTTGTGTGGTTGCCTATGTTGAAATTTAAAGAATTGCTTTCATTTAATAAAGTAGAATTACAATTTGTTTTAATAAAAATCAATAAAAAAATTTAATGGTTATGTAGTTTTCACCCAACCTGTACAGTATATAGACACACATTTTATATAATTCACTGACTGAAATGTCTGAACAACACCATGCATTAGCGACATCTGCTGGTTGAATGTATGCATTGCCGCGATATGAAAGGGAGTTCAAGTAAAATGATCAGATTGGTCAGTTTGTTTATTTACTTATGTATTTAAATAGATAGATAAACACTTTTACACACTTTTACTCACCCCACATTGTAGATTACAGAATGAATAAATCTATCTATCTATAAGAGTAAGTCAAGAATATATTTTAAATAATTTTTTAGAAAAGACAAATACATAATTTTTCGGCATAATCTCATTGCTGTACACTTTGTCCATCTGTCAACACGCTTTTGTATTCCCTCATTACAATTGTTTTAGGCTGAGCTGTGAGCACAGCTGTCTTCTTCATCTTCGTAGTTCTGCTTCCAGGTGACCAAACAGGTCAAAGTCTAATGAAATGAGATCAGGACTATAGGGAGGAAGCTTTAACGTCTCAGAGCGTCAATAGTGTGTGCAGAAGAATTTTCTTATATTGTGTATTTTTGTACTGTACAGTTATTTCATTTTAATTTAATATTTAATTTTATTCTTTAAATTTACCTTCTAGTTTCTTTTTTTTGGACGTGCATCATCATGCAAGATCACGACGCGCTTAGCGGTCCTCTGTATTTAGTCCGATGTTTAGGCTTCAGCCCATCACTAAGCGTCTCACTGTAACAAGCACTGAATGAGCATTGATTGTTGGACCTTTTTCCTGATTATGTTCCAATACTGGCCCTTGAGAATCACAGAAAACTGTAAGTCTTGATGAATTGTCCAGCTGGTGGTCGACTTATGAACTTTTTTTTATCGGTCAAAGGACGTTTGCGTTCCGTACTCTGCCAAGGTCCAAATCTATCCGTCTATCTATACTATGTCACAATGGTATGAACACCCATCTAATTTCAGAAATTAAACTTGGATATACTTTAGAGTAATTAATGTGCAACTTTTATAACAGTACAGATTTACTGTCCTCTGAAAATAACTCAACATTACTGTCAAAATAGCTGGCAGCAAAAGTGAATATACAGTGGTGTGAAAAACTATTTGCCCCCCTCCTGATTTCTTATTCTTTTGCATGTTTGTCACACAAAATGTTTCTGATCATCAAACACATTTAACTATTAGTCAAAGATAACACAAGTAAACACAAAATGAAGTTTTTAAATGAGGGGTTTTATTATTTAGGGAGAAAAAAAATCCAAACCTACATGGCCCTGTGTGAAAAAGTAATTGCCCCTGAACCTAATAACTGGTTGGGCCACCCTTAGCAGCAATAACTGCAATCAAGCGTTTGCGATAACTTGCAACGAGTCTTTTACAGCGCTCTGGAGGAATTTTGGCCCACTCATCTTTGCAGAATTGTTGTAATTCAGCTTTATTTGAGGGTTTTCTAGCATGAACCGCCTTTTTAAGGTCATGCCACAACATCTCAATAGGATTCAGGTCAGGACTTTGACTAGGCCACTCCAAAGTCTTGATTTTGTTTTTCTTCAGCCATTCAGAGGTGGATTTGCTGGTGTGTTTTGGGTCATTGTCCTGCTGCAGCACCCAAGATCGCTTCAGCTTGAGTTGACGAACAGATGGCCGGACATTCTCCTTCAGGATTTTTTGGTAGACAGTAGAATTCTTGGTTCCATCTATCACAGCAAGCCTTCCAGGTCCTGAAGCAGCAAAACAACCCCAGACCATCACACTACCACCACCATATTTTACTGTTGGTATGATGTTCTTTTTCTGAAATGCTGTGTTACTTTTACGCCAGACGTAACGGGACACGCACCTTCCAAAAAGTTCAACTTTTGCCTCGTCGGTCCACAAGGTATTTTACTAAAGTCTTGACAATCATTGAGATGTTTTTTTGCAAAACTGAGACGAGCCTTAATGTTCTTTTTGCTTAAAAGTGGTTTGCACCTTGGAAATCTGCCATGCAGGCCGTTTTTGCCTAGTCTCTTTCTTATGGTGGAGTCGTGAACACTGACCTTAATTGAGGCAAGTGAGGCCTGCAGTTCTGTAGATGTTGTCCTGGGGTCTTTTGTGGCCTCTCGGATGAGTTGTCTCTGCTCTCTTGGGTTAATTTTGGTCGGCCGGCCACTCCTGGGAAGGTTCACCACTGTTCCATGTTTTTGCCATTTGTGGATAATGGCTCTCACTGTGGTTCTCTGGAGTCCCAAAGCTTTAGAAATGGCTTTATAACCTTTACCAGACTCAATTACTTTTGTTCTCATTTGTTCCTGAATTTCTTTGGATCTTGGCATGATGTCTAGCTTTGGAGGTGCTTTTGGTCTACTTCTCTGTGTCAGGTAGCTCCTATTTAAGTGATTTCTTGATTGAAACAGGTGTGGCAGTAATCAGGCCTGGGGGTGACTACAGAAATTGAACTCAGGTGTGATAAACCACAGTTACGTTATTTTTTAACAAGGGGGGCAATCACTTTTTCACACAGGGCCATGTAGATTTGGAGTTTTTTTTCTCCCTTAATAACGTAAACCTTCATTTAAAAACTGCATTTTGTGTTCAATTATGTTATCTTTGACTAATAGTTAACGGTTTTTGATGAGCAGAAACATTTAAGTGTGACAAATATGCAAAAGAATAAGAAATCAGGAAGGGGGCAAATAGTTTTTCACACCACTGTACCCTAAGTGATAACAGCTGTACATCTTTAACCATGCAAAGTCACATATTCATCATGTTCATATGTTTGTCAGCCTGATAGGATGGGATCCTCCTCCACTCTTCCATAAGGATATCATGGAGCTGCTGGATGTTAGACACAGGGCGCTTCATCGCTTTCTGCTTGAGGACCCCCACAGGTACTCAATAGAGTTCATGTCTGGAGACATACTTGGCCACTTTATTACATAATTTTGATTAATAAATGTGTGTATGTGTGTGAAACTCAAATAATAGAGGAGGAAGTGTTGTACAGTGGGAGCCACGTCAAACAGCCGCCTGGAGCATGATGGATTCATGGCAGGTCCATGAAGTGTTAATGCACGCTTCGTGCATGGAATGTGATCCCCCGCGATGACGCAGTTAACAATGCCCCGCCCCATAAACGCCCCCATGCGCTTTCTAAAAAGATGGTTGCAATGCTGTATAATTCCACCACATGGAGCATTGACTGGCACAGTTAACTGCAGTGTCCAGGAAGCCCAATACTGTATCTTTAATATATAGACAGTTCTTGTATTGTCAACATAGTGTCATAAATAGATGACGTGGTAAAAAACAACAACAAACCGATTAATAAAACAGATTTGTTAAATCAGTCAATACACAACCCATTATGATTATGCTATTTATTATTTAATTAATTAATAAAACTAGTTAGTGAAATATTTTTTAAGACATCCTGAAATGATCCTTAAAGACACGGTAGCGGCTGTAATTTGTTTATACCGATCATTGTAGGTACGGAATAAAAACGCGGGCTATGTATAGTGTTTTACATTACGGTGTATTTTACCTCGTTCCATTTAATATACTGATAGATAATATTTTGCTGCAAAGTAAAGCTCAAAATGTAACGTCTGCTTGGGTTTGTTTTCGTTATATTTTTGATGATGTTTTTTTTTTCACTGATAGTCAACAAGTGGCATAAGAAAGGCAATTAATGGCGCATGCAACCTGGAATAAATATCTGCCCATATGGATCAGTATTTCTTTAGTCATTTAATCATGCATAATGTTCCCCCATCAAAAAATCTGATGGGGCATTAATCACTTATCACAACTGTGAATGGATGCGGCAGCAGAGACAGATTAAATCCCCATAAACACTTGGAAACAATAGTAAAAAAAAGTTCCAGAGGGTTAGCGCCTGTTATACTAATGTATTTTTACTGATTTTTTACTGCTTATATTTCGTTTGGTTTTACGCAATTTCATGTTTGTGTGTGTGTGTGTGCACAAGGGGGGGGATACTCTGACAAGAGCAACTTCCGTGTGGCTCCAGTGGCGCAATCGGTTAGCGTGTGGTACTTATAAAGCAGTCCAGGTGAAGCAATGCCGAGTTCGAGTCTCACCTAAAGCACGCAAAGCATTTTACTGCATATCGCACCGTGTATGTGACAAATAAAATTTTAATTCATATTATAATTACTTTTACATAGTATAGTTACTGGACTGACATTACCAAAAACTAGCTATTTCATTTAGCCTTTTTAAAATCAACCCATCTATCATTTATAATCAGAAAACATAAAACATATTATGATCTGTTCAATAGCCCGTCTGTTTTAATTTAGTTTGTATTTTTATTATTCATAAGACAACCTTTCAGTTTTGTAAATATTTTAGTTATAGTGTGTTAAGTCTTACTTTAGGTTAAACATTTTTGAGAATTTGACCATCCAGCTTAGATAAATGGTATGTCATTGATTGATAAAATCTGGATTAAAGATATTTTATTTTATTTCTTTCATTTTTAGTTTCCCCCTGAGGGATTGCCACCTTATTGTGGTCAGGGGGTTTGCGTGCCTCAACACAATTCAGCAAATACAATACTGTTACTATACAGTAAGCCCAGGGAAAAACAGTGCTCGAACATGATGCCCCCTTCACATTTCTGACTGCCCCCCTCGCCCCCTGGTCTAGAACGGCCCTGCCTCTGACCGTCTTTTGTCTTGTAAATGAGTAGTCTCACTCACCTTCCAATCCCTCCAGCGCACACACTGTTTGTCCTGTAAACTGTAACTGTGTTTGCTAGGGCACTTGATTACACACAGTACTTTAATGTATGGAACACTTACTTAACTTACTGGTTTGGTTTAAATATCGCTTATTACCTTATTCAGCAAAATAAATTAATTATTGACGTATTGAAGTATTTTAGTTAAGGACAAAAACTGTGTGTTTAGAACTGCTGAACAGCCGTGTTCATAGGTTTAATCAATTATGGATGAATGGAGAGATGTGTGTGTGTGTGTGTGTGTATATATATATATACACACACACACGCACGCGCGCTCCAGCATTTCTCCGTTGGCTTTAACACGCACACCCATCCCCCCACCCGCCAAAAACACACACACACCCATCCCCCCGCCAAAAACACGCACACAGAGCAATTAACACCATGTCATACTCAGGAGTGGAAGGTGAGAAACCTCAATGGAGAATACCAAGTTTGTCGTTGCTCTTTTGGAGTTCTTAAAACCTAAAACATTTATTTATACTGAGAAAAATTATGGGTCACATAATCACAAACACAAATACATATGATCAAGTGTTTAACTGGTTTCATTTGTTTCTATGACCAATAATTATTATTATGATTTTCAGCCCAACTCTTTGACTATTTAAAACGAAGTTGTGTCCCATTTTTTGCCCATTGAAGTTGTTGGTTCAACTAAACGGTTTTTAAATACCCAAACAATCCCCAAAAATTAAAACACGCAAACATGACTTTAACAATTCAATTTATTCTTCCAAAACTAGTCAAAGCTAAAACAGTATTTTATATAAAACAGGTGAATACATGTTGTCTTTTTGCTTAAAGTTCATTAAACTACCCGGATACACCAGCTGCTTATAAGTCTCTATCTATAGTCCTTTTATATTAAAATAATTTTTTTCAAATATCAAAACTATTAAACATGGAACAGTTTAAGTCTTTGTTTCCCCCAAAGTACTGTATCAGACATTTAGCAGTTCTATGTTCAGAAGATACAGTAGACCTGACCAAACATCATTCTAAAGCTGTCGGACTGTGACGTCATCCCTCCTACAGCTCCCTCAACAGCTTGTTCAGGCTCCTCCAGTCCTGTAGCTCCAAAAGTCCAGCCGTCTGACCCCCCAATCCTCCACAGCGGAGCTCTGCTTAAAGACAACAAGTCAAGACAAAGACAAATTAATTTTTATTAAAACTATATGTTCTGTTAAGTTTAATATATTAATAAACCTATTTACCACAGAGTGTGTAAAATACTGTTTTGGGAATTCTGTAATGTAAATAAACTGCCTGTGCTAATGTTAACCAGTGAACAGTGTTAGTGTTAACCAGTGAACAGTGTTAGTGTTAACCACTGACTGTCTGTATTATCGTCTGAATTAAATTAACCGAGAATTTACTTAATGCGCTTCTCATACAAATAAGTTAAGCGATATAACACTCGTATATGAGCATTAATTCATCCCTGAAGCCAAACTATAACTTACTGAAGCCCCTCACACACATACACACACCTCCCCCTCCTCCTCCTCCTCAACTGATAAACACTTCAGTGTTGTTATTCAGCTCTTTAAAGTCCCGGCCAAAGTGTATAAAATATAAACCGGGTTATGAGCGTTACTAGCTCCTGTACAGCTACCCTCAGTCTGTGTCCCTCATCAACTGCATCACATTATATTCCAGTCACAGAAATATCCTGCAGATTAACTCTTAACCAGAGAATAAATAACCGCTGAATTTATCCAGACAACACGCGGTGAGATTCTCTCAGTATTTACAGAGAACACAAACACTCTTCATCGGGTAGTGCAGCTCTTGTAATAGGGACATTAATAGTATTGTCGAAGCTTGAGCATGTTTTTGAGTTAAAGTGGAGTGACATTGTGAGTGTGTGACACTGACAGTAAGCTGTAATATTAACTCCAGACTTGGTAAACAGATCATTAAGTTCTCTAAAGTCACATCTGACCGCTGCTGGTGCTGCCAGTGATATTTAAAACGGCCAATAAAAAACTAAACTGGGAAATAAACTGTAAACTACCCCAAACACATTTTATAAAATAAAACAAAACTTACCACGAATAGTCCGTTAAGCCGCCATCTTCATCTCTGTAATTTGGCAGCGTCAGTTCGGCGGAGGTGGAGGCGGGTTGTTAAAATCACGTGATTGCAACTCAGCGCAGCTGGCTTGTTTTAACGTGTTCTTGAGAACGAAGCGCCATCTAGTGGTGGCACCAGGTCAATGAATAAATAGGGCTTGAATTGAATAGGGCGTGTTTGCTGTGAAATCTTGACACGCCGTTCTGGCAGAAAAGGGAGGGGGGATTACGGCGTGCAAAGGCCATTCACACGCCATTCACACGTCAGCCACACGGTCGCGGCTACTTGGCGTGGCTCCCACTGTAGGAACTGTGTAGGGCGAGAAGAGTGGAGGGTCAGATACCTCCTCTCCTCTTACTTTAGCTGCATGCATAAATGGAAAAATCTGTTTTATTTATTTAAAATTTTTTTTTAAAGTGCCCCTATTATGTGTTTTCAAATATGATCTTTCATGCAGTGTGTCATGTAGCTGTATGTGAACATAAACTATCTGCAAAGTTGTGACGCCGACAGTGCACGACAAATTAAGTTGTTGTCTATTAAATAAAAGAGTCGGCTCACATTCACCTAAACGAATCTTTTTCTGTTACGGATCTATAGTATAGAAGAAGAAGAAGAAAGAAGAATATTCAATTATTGTCACATGTACTTTTTTTTTACAGCACAGCGAAATTTCTTCTTCGCATATCCCAATTAGGAAACTGGGGTCAGAGCGCAGGGTCAGCCAGCTTACAGCGCCCCTGGAGCAGATAGGGTTAAGGGCCTTGCTCAAGGGCTCAACAGTGGCAACTTGCCGATGCTGGGGTTCGAAGTTGCCACTGTTGAGCCCTTGAGCAAGGTATAGTATATGACACTAAATAGTATAGTATATGACACTTACCACTGAGAAACGTCCTGCTCCAGTCGTGCTTGCGAAACACTTTCATCGTCAGACTCCGGCTCGAATTTATACGGTAAAACCGACGCCATCTTTTCTGTGTAGTTCAGTTATGGTAATTGGCGTTTTGTATGGTAAAGGGGCACTTTAAAGGTAAAATGCAGGTTAATAAAATTTTACCTTATGTCTTGTATTAATTATTTCTATGCATTAATTTTTTTGGGCTGTGGAACAAATTATTTTAGTTGCCATTATTTTTTATGGGGAAATCCACATTGGTTTACAAGTGTTTTGAAATACAAGACTGCTTCCAGAATGAATTATGGTCGTAATCCAAGGCTTCACTGTACAAATAAACTTGAATTGAATCACTTTCAGCTCCCTCAGCAAGGCAATTGTCATCTTGATGGTTGTTATCATGTTGGAAAACTGCCATTTGGCCCAGTGTTTTAAGGGAGAGCATCATGTTCATCATGTCACAGTACATGCTGGAATTCATGTTTCCCTAAATGAATTACATTTACATTTAAGCATTTGGCAGGCGCTCTTATCCAGAGCGACTTACATTTTTATCTCATTACACATCTGAGTGTTAAGGGCCTTGCTCAAGGGCCCAACAGTGGCAACTTGTTGGTTGTGGGGTTTGAACCTGGGATCTTCCGAACTGTAGTCCAATGTCTTAACCATTGAGCTACCCTTTTGCAGCCTCCCACTAGAACCAGCAGCACTCATGCAGGCCCAGACTGTTGATGTCTATGATCAGCCTATGATGTTACCACCACCATGCTAAACGGTGCATGCCTGCGCTTTTTCCTGCAGGCCATACGTTCTCTTACTCAGTACACCACACAGTACTGATCCATTTTGCACATCCACATATATGGGTTTGGCACTAACTCTGGACATTCTGGACATTTATTTACACTATTGGCCACTGCACAACTGCACTTTTGTGGTTAAATCACTTTTTGTGGTTTTGTGATTAGTTAAATCACAAGCCACTTTAAATAAATCACTATCGAGCATATTTGCATGCACAAGACACTTTAAATATGTGGATTGCACAGCCCCTGGACATTTCCATTTTTATTACCATTTACAGTGGCTTGCAAAAGTATTCGGCCCCCTTGAACTTTTCCACATTTTGTCACATTACAGCCACAAACATGAATAAATTTTATTGGAATTCCAT
Source organism: Channallabes apus (assembly GCA_030522415.1). NCBI lineage: Eukaryota > Metazoa > Chordata > Actinopteri > Siluriformes > Clariidae > Channallabes > Channallabes apus. The sequence goes on from CM060104.1 coordinate 24,081,323, forward strand.
GTGAAAGACCAATACAAAGTGGTGTACAAGTGAGAAGTGGAATGAAACGTATTGGAATGTATTTGGAAAACATTTTTTACTGCAAAGTGGGGTGTGCGTAATTATTCAGCCCCCTTTGGTCTGAGTGCAGTCAGTTGCCCATAGACATTGCCTGATGAGTGCTAATGACTAAATAGGGTGCACCTGTGTGTAATCTAATGTCAGTACAAATACAGCTGCTCTGTGACGGCCTCAGAGGTTGTCTAAGAGAATATTAAGAGCAACGACACCATGAAGTCCAAAGAACACACCAGACAGGTCAGGGATAAAGTTATTGAGAAATTTAAAGCAGGCTTAGGCTACAAAAAGATTTCCAAAGCCTTGAACATCCCACGGAGCACTGTTCAAGCGATCATTAAGAAATGGAAGGAGTATGGCACAACTGTAAACCTACCAAGACTAGGCCGTCCACCTAAACTCACAAGCCGAACAAGTAGAGCGCTGATCAGAAATGCAGCCAAGAGGCCCATGGTGACTCTGGACGAGCTGCAGAGATCTACAGCTCAGGTGGGGGAATCTGTCTATAGGACAACTATTAGTTGTGCACTGCACAAAGTTGGCCTTTATGGAAGAGTGGCAAGAAGAAAGCCATTGTGAACAGAAAACCATAAGAAGTCCCGTTTGCACAGCAAACATGTGGAAGAAGGTGCTCTGGTCAGATGAGACCAAAATGGAACTTTTTGGCAAAAATGCAAAACGCTATGTGTGGCAGAGAACTAACACTGCACATCACTCTGAACACACCATCCTCACTGTCAAATATGGTGGCGGCAGCATCATGCTCTGGGTGTGCTTCTCTTCAGCAGGGACAGGGAAGCTGGTCAGAGTTGATGGGAAGATGGATGGAGCCAAATACAGGGCAATCTTGGAAGAAAACCTCTTGGAGTCTGCAAAAGACTTGAGACTGGGGCGGAGGTTCACCTTCCAGCAGGACAACGACCCTAAACATAAAGCCAGGGCAACAATGGAATGGTTTAAAACAAAACATATCCATGTGTTAGAATGGCCCAGTCAAAGTCCAGATCTAAATCCAATCGAGAATCTGTGGCAAGATCTGAAAACGTTGCACTGTCACATTGTTGTTGCTCTTGTTTGCACATTTGCACGTGCACTTTATGTTGTCTGTAAAACCTGTAGTCTTACTTAGCTAGTTAGTTTTTGTAAATTTATGTCATAATTTATGTTAGGTCTATCTGTCTTGTCTCTGCTAGCCAGCTAACTAGGCCTCTTAGTTAGCTAGTTTAGTGTTTCTGTTAGTTTATGTTGTAAATTTATGTAGCATGTAGCACCTTGGTCCTGGAGGAACGTTGTTTCGTTTCACTGTGTACTAACTGTATATGGTTGAAGTGACAATAAAGCCTTTGAACTTGAAACTGCTGTTCACAAACGCTGTCCATCTAATCTGACTGAGCTGGAGCTGTTTTGCAAAGAAGAATGTGCGAGGATTTCAGTCTCTAGATGTGCAAAGCTGGTAGAGACATACCCTAAAAGACTGGCAGCTGTAATTGCAGCAAAAGGTGGTTCTACAAAGTATTGACTCAGGGGGCTGAATAATTACGCACACCCCACTTTTCAGTTCTTTATTTGTAAAAAAAGATGTTTCGAATCATGTATGATTTTCGTTCCACTGCCGAATACTTTTGCAAGCCACTGTATATCTAACTTCATTCCACACAAATCCAAGTATAAATTCCATAAAATCTAGATCTACTTTGTACCGCTGTTTTTCTTATTGTTCTATATTTTTCATATATTTTCTTATATTGTGTATTTTTGTACTGTACAGTTATTTTATTTTTATTTTACATTTTATTTTATTCTTTCTTAGTTAAATTTACCATCCATTTTTTTTTCATATTTATGTCCTATTCGTAGTCTTTTATCTTAAGGTCACATGCAGTGAATTGTATACTCAAATTACCTCATAACCACTTTGCATGGTTAAAGATGAACAGCTGTTATCACTAATTGTGTACTCACTTTTGTTTCCAGCTATTTTGACAGTAATGACTGTAGTTATTTTCAGAGGACAGTAAATCTATACTGTTATACGAGCTGCACGTTGATGACTCTATAATATATCCAAGTTCCATTTCTATAGTCTTGTGTTGTACTAAATATATACTAAATATACTATATACTATATTACTAAATTTTACTAAGATGTACTAAACTGTTTGATGAAATTAGTGGGGTGTACTTATTTTTGTGAGATACTGTATCTACACAATCACTGAAGTAAATTAAGTAAATTCTTTAGTGTTTTACCATGGTGTGTCACTTCCTTCATGTCTCAAGACACACACACACACACACACACACCATACATCTTGTCCGTATTTATCCAGTTTTACAGTAAATACTGGTGGGAAGTATGTCAGGAATTACTGCCTCCAGATCAGTTTCAGCTGATGAGAGTCAGTGTCTTAGTGTAAGACTAATTGATTACGACTGATCTGAGAGGATATTTGATTCAGGTTCTACTCTGTGATGAATCACAGAAACAGTGTGATGTAAATGAGGCTTTGTTTGCTGACATTTGTTAGATGTTTCCAAGCATTGATTTTAATCAGCACATCACAAATGTCCTGAATGTGTAATCACTTGTTGGTGTCAGGTTTCTGAACTGAAGGGAGAAGTTTATCTGTACATCATGGCTCAAGGACACATGCTACGGATTTCAATAAAGACCTCAGGCAGCTTCCATTGCCTCCTAAATAATAAACAACCTGTTCATAAAAACAGCAAGAGATGTGATCTTGGGATTTTACAGGGTGTGGGGTGTCAGATCAGAAGGTTATGAGTTCAAATTCCAGCACAATTCTACACAGATGTTAACGACAGATGTCTACTCCAGTTTTGAACTGTAGTTATTTGTTTTGGAACTGGATAATCCAATGGCGATCTCAGTTATTTATCGTCCACCTAAACCACATTATAAAGGACTTTATAAATGAGTTTTCAGACTTTTTAGGAGGAATTATCCCCAATTTTGATAGACTTTTAATCCTTGGAGACTTTAACACACATGTACTGTATGCAGCCCAACTAAGTTCTTAGCTAGAGAATTTTTATGCCTTATTGACTCTTTTGATTTGACTCAACTGGTGAATGTGCCTATTCATATGCATGTCATACTCTGGATTTAGTGCTTTCTCATGGTTTGTCGTTGCATGATTTTGTAATAGACGACCATCCTATCTCAGATCACAAGCCTATTATGTTCAGAGATGTTTCCACAAATGGAAACATTTCTAGACTTACTAAGGCTGTTCACTGGTCTTGTAGGTTCACATCAACCACATGCACTGAGTTTTCAGCTGCTTTTAATGAAGTCATCTTTTTTCAATTAAGTCATCTGGTTTAGTTCTAATATTTTAGATTCTGTGGGTCCGAAAAGAGTCAAGCAACAAAAACCAAAGGGGGAACCCTGGCTCAATGATAACACTCGTACTCTTCGACAGAGCTGCAGAAGGGCAGAAAGAAGGTGGAAATATAGACAATATTAGACAGTAACTTGTCCTTTGAAAATCACATTTCAAATATCACAAAAACAGCCTTCTTCCATCTTAGAAATATTGCCAAACTTAGGAGCATCTTATCTGTATCTGATGCAGAAAAGTTAGTTCATGCATTCATGACCTCCAGACTGGACTATTGTAATGCATTACTAGGTGGTTGTCCTGCATCCTCAATAAACAAGCTTCAGTTAGTCCAAAATGCAGTCGCCAGGGTTCTCACTAGATCAAGAAAATATGATCATATAAACAAGGGGTAGCTCAGATGTTATGGCATTGGACTACGTTTCGGAAGATCCCAGGTTCAAACCCCACAACCACCAAGTTGCCACTGTTGGGCTCTTGAGCAAGGCCCTTAACCCTCAAGTGTTCAGATGTATAATAAGATAAAAAAAAAAAAAAATGTAAGTCGCTCTGGATAATAGCGTCTGCCAAATGCCTAAATGTAATGCACTGGCTACCTGTTCAGTTTAGAATTAATTACAAAATATTATTAGTTACATACAAGGCCTTAAATGGTTTAGCTCCCACATACCTAACCAGTCTTCTGATATGCTACAATCCACCACATGCCTTAAGATCACAAAACTCCGGACTTCTGGTAGTTTCCAGAATTTCAAAATCTACAAAAGGGGGCGGGGCATTTTCATATTTAGCTCCAAAGCTTTGGAATAGCCTTCCAGACAGTGTTTGGGGCTCAGATTCAGTTTCCCAGTTCAAAAGTAGACTCAAGACGCATCTCTTTAATCTGGCATTCACATAACTCATCCCATAACCTCATACTCCAGTACACCTATCCTGAATGGCAACTATGCTAATTCTCCCCATCTGTTCTGTATTTTTCTACCCATCCCGAGGCATCGGGAGATTGTGCCAGCTTCAGTAGACAAAGTCCGACCCTGCGAGGTTCCTGAGGCATCCAGAGAAGGACCAGCTCCAGCTGGATTCAGCTTTATGATGGTTGGAGCTACACATGCTGCTCCTGTGCTTCCAGTGATCCAGACCTCATCTGCCCTCTGCACCTACTGACTCGTCCCTATGCTGAACTGGTCTTCATGTCAATTTAAATAATTTCTGTCATATTGAATTTTCACCTGCACAACACACAAGATGTTATATAATTACTATCTGTTATCCCCCAAATGAGGATGGGCTCCCTGTTGAGTCTGGTTCCTGTCAAGGTTTCTTCCTAATGCCATCTCAGGGAGTTTTTCCTTGCCGCCATCACCGTCACCCTTGGCTTATTCATCAGAGACATTTCATTCATCATTCATTCATCTCAATATTATCTAGACACATTTTTCTCACACAAACACACTTCCAAATATTTTATTTTATAAAAATGTTCTTTCATTTTTGTGAAGCTGCTTTGAGACAATGACCATCGTTAAAAGCGCTATATAAATAAAATTTAATTGAATTGAATATTAAGGGACAGCCTGATACAATATCAGAAAGCAGTAAAAGCAGCAAAGTACTTTTCAGATCTGATTGAAAATAACTTTCACAATTTGAGAGTACTTTTTTCTACTATTAATTTGGTGATTAATCCTTCAGTTAATCTATACCCCACAGAGACCCGGGCCATGTGTGACAAATTCTGTAATTTTATTGTGGACAAGATAAGGGATATTAGCCTAGATATTCCCTCTTCTTGTCAAGATCCCTTGGTCCCTCCACTCATCACTAACGTCTTGAGTGAGTTTGAGCCAGTAACTTTGCTTGCTTTACAAAATATTGTAAGCCAGCTAAAACCTTCTGGATCTCCTTATGACATTCTTCCTCCTCGCTTTTTTATACAAATTTTTGATGTGATTTGGCCCACTGTTCTTAAGATTATGAACAGTTGTGTTGAAATGGCAATGGTTCCAGATGACATGAAGCATGCCATTGTACATCCACTTTAAAAAAAGCCTAATTTAGATCCATCAGTGCTGTTTAATTTAGGCCAGTTTCAAACGTCTCTTTTATGTCAAACATTTTTGAGAAAATTGTGTTTTACCAACTACAGGTTTTTTTGCTTAATAACAATAACAATATCTTCGAGTTGTTCCAATCAGGTTTTAGAAAAAATTATTCAAAAGAAACAGCATTGCTTAAAGTTGACTCTATTTTATTGACTCTTGATGCTGCCGAATCTGCTGTGTTAGTATTGTTAGATCTGAAGGCAGCATTTGACACAATTGACCACTCGTTTTTAATTTCTTGTTTGGAGCAATGGGTGGGCATCCAGGGGCATGCACTAAAATGGTTCCAATCATATTTTAATAATAGAAGGTTCTCTGTTAAGATTGGTGAATTTACCTCCGATGCAGTTCCCCTTGTGTGTGGTGTCCCTCAGGGCTCTATTCTTGGTCCAATTTTATTATCTCTGTACATGCTTCCCCTGGGGTCAATATTTAGGAAACATGGTGTCTCTTTTCATTGTTATGCAGACGATACTCAAATCTACCTGCCCCTGGAATTGAATAACAAAGGTTTGGATACTCTGCTGGCATGCAAAGCTGATGTTAAGGCCTGGATGTCCCTAAACTTTCTTCACTTGAATGAAGGCAAAATGGAGATTATAGTCTTTGAATCACCATATGCTGCTAGTCCCTCAGGCTTAAATCTTGGACAGTTGTCTTCCTGTGCGAAACCATTAGTGAAGAATCTGGGGGTTTATTTCGATAGTGATCTTAAATTTGACAAACAGATTAGTTCAGTGGTCAAAAACAGTTTTTTCCATCTTAGAATCTTAGCTAAAGTGAAACCATTTCTGTCTTGTAAGGACTTTGAAAGGGTCATTCATGCTTTTACAGTATATCAACAAGGCTTGACTACTGTAACTCCCTTTATATGGGTATAATTCAAGCGGCTCTTAACCGACTGCAAATGGTACAAAATGCTGCCGCTAGGCTCCTTACTGGCGTGCGTAAACGAGAGCACATTACCCCAGTTTTAATGTCTTTACATTGGCTACCAATTCGATATAGAATTGATTTTAAAGTTCTGCTGCTGGTTTTTAAAACACTGAATGGGTTAGCACCTTTGTATTTATCAGAATTAATATCTGTTCATAACCCTGGACGGTCTCTTAGGTCTTCCAATCAGAGACTATTAAACATTCATTGATCTAAATTAAAATCGAGAGGTGACCGAGCTTTCGCAGTTGCTGCTCCAAAACTCTGGAACAGTTTACCAATATCAATTAGATCTGTCTCTACACTGCATGAGTTTACAGCAAAACTCAATACCCATCTCTTTTCACTTGCCTACAATTGTAGCTACAGTAACTGGAATTTGACAGTACTGGTCTGTGCTGTATTTCATGATGCTTTAATATTTATATGTTGTTGATATTTGACTGCCTGTACAGCACCTTGGTCAACAATTGTTGTTTTTAATGGTGCTATATAAATAAAGCTGAGTTGAGTTGAGGTGTCTCTTGTCTCAATATAGTGTCTGCACAACACAAAACATGACCTTGGCAAACCGGAAGAGCCTCTGAGAGCATCCACTATTCTTGACTGAGTGGGATCTGTTCAGGTAGTGTAGGCAAAACCACAATGCCTACTGGTGTATAGCTGTATTGGACATATCTAGGAAAGATCACATCTCAGAGTTGGCTTGTCTAAAGATCCTCCAGGAAGAGCTAGAGTGTGACTGGGAAAAGAAAAGTCTAGACTTCTATCACACACTGGTACGCACACACATGCAGGTATAAATAAACATCCTGTTTAAAAACATTGTTCACCTGTAATTCCCCAGAAAGCATCGGGGCAAACAAATTAAGGTGTTACAAAATGTATTACAAAAGAAAAAGTGTAGGAAGAAGATGTTTATACAGGATGTTTACAACATATAGATTAGGGAAATAGATGTCAGAAAGTCTTGAACATGAATATACAGACCCGAGACAGTTATCAGTCCCAGCGACTAGACTGCAAAGCTTATCAGGCGCAGGCATGTCCTCACACTCTAAAAAATGATTCTGTGGCCTTGTAAATTTCACAGTAATAAACAGGTTATGTTACCTTAATAAAATCTCTAAAAGTCACATACATGATTGTTTGAGTTAGACAAATCAAAATAAATGCCTAAAAAAACTACTGTTCTGTTTGTCTTCAATTTACACTATAATTTAAGTTTATTTCACAAATAGAAATTAGTATTTGACTAACTGAATTATATTTTTAACATCCACTTAATATTTTTGATACATTTCAATCAAAATATTTGGTAATGGAGTAATTAATGCTGATTAGTTTAAAGAACTACAATTATCACTCATTCCAACTCAATATTCTTTATGTTTAACAAGAAAAACTTAAATAATTTAGTAAATTGCCCTGCGCAAGTGCTCATGGGAAATCTGGTGTAACATCAGAGACCAGAAGGCTGTGAGGATGGACATGAAGCTCCTGGAACATTCCTTATAAATCCTGGTGAGTAAACAGCTAACACAAGTTACTGAAATAATTCCTCTGTCTGTCTGTATACACAACTTTATAGTGTGTCAGTTACTGTTCTGAATCCTGTCACAGCCGAGCTACATAGCTAACGATAGCTAGCAACAGTTCAGTCCTGGTGTTCATTGTCATTTTTTAATTGTTTGTTCCAACCACCGAACTGCTCAGGTAAAGCGGCGTTAATACAGACACTTAAAATCTGGGTTAGGGTTAGGAGACACTTAAAATCTGGTGTAAAAGGAGAGATTTAACACCGAGCCGCGTGCGCGTGCATGTCCGGGTTTCTCGGTGTAACCGGCCGCGGTTGTGCCGCAATATTTGAATTTCTCCCGCCGAATGCGGTGATTTTGCGCAGCCAACCGTCACTGTGGCGATGATATAAAACTAGCGTGTTCAAATAATTACCGCGTGTGTACCGGGTCCACCTCACACACTGAACCGCGAGTCTGCTCGGGTCACTCCGACACTTTAAGGAGGAAACGCAGAACAAAGCAGATTTAAACAGCAGAAATGAGGTGCAGTGTCCGGACTCTGGCACTGTTTACACACCGGGCGAGCAACAGCTCTGAGTCCAGTACAGCTCCAGTCATGATTAGCAGTATAATGGTGTATAGCTTTGTTTAAAACAATAGAACTTCAAACCTTTTACTCAAGTTAAAGTCATAAGCACATGCCATTCTAAACTTCTAATGTATTTGAAGTACAAAAGTACTACAAGTACTTCACAGACATAACCGTGTACTTAAACATTATGAAAATGGCAGTTGATGAAATAAATGAAGTAAAAGTAGGCCTACAACATTTCTCTCAGAATTATAATTGGGAGAAATAATATAAAATTAAAATATTGAAGTGAAATATGTTATGTATGTTGTAATATGTAAGTAAAAAAAAAAACTAAAACTGATTTTTAAATCATTTTCGTGAAACGTTATATATTTTCAATATCTCTTTCACAGCACCAACACCACTAAAGAAGAGAAGTTGAATGGAGATAAAACTGGAGGTAAATGTCAACTTTTTAAATGTTTCAGAAGTATTAAATGTGTAACCATTGAATCCAAGATAGAAATTGAAACAAGGCTGGAAATATTTCACTTTACCTATTTTTAATCCAGAATATATTGAATCCACTAGAATATACAAGATTTTCCAGTAACTAAAGTAAAAAAAATTATATAGTTGATAGTAATGCGTAAATAAAGTTCTTGTATCATTTTTATACAAGGGACAAAGACATGTACAAGGGACATTCAAGTCAAAGCAGGACTTTTAATTGTGCAGAATAACAGACCACACTTATTAGAGTAAAAGCTCCCTTTATTTCTCTCTATATTTCTGTCTCTATATATGAGGTTGTGCATTGTTCTGCAAGAGCAAAACGCCTTTGGTGATCAAAGCAGTCTGTTTTTTGTAAAAGCATTCCACTGAAATGTTCACCGGAATTTTACCAGCAATGGTCTCTGTAAAATCAAATCAGATTTACGTCTTCGTTTCAGAGAATTTTCATCACAAGTCCCGCTTTGACTTGAACACCACTTATAGATCAGTGTGATGATGCATATAGTAACAGTCACACTTGTACTTACTTGTATACTATAATTCCTTTTTTAGGTGCCAGCTTATGGGATGGCGGTGTAAGCTCTGCACATTTGTCGCATCAACAAAAGGAATTTCGATCATTATGGAGTGAAGCATGGTACTGTTGATCAATGATATTCAGTGTCCTGTCTTCATTTAGACTGTCATTGCTTCTTTAAGACCTGGGAATGTCTGCACACACATTTGTCCATACAACTTTCCACAGTTTGAAGGAAACTGAAGTGTGAAGGTCTGCAGTCTTTCAGATGTAAAATGTGACTGTGATTCGATTCTAATACAAAAGTCTACTTTCCACATATTATCTGTATAATACTTGTGACAGAAGTATTGTTTGTCAGACTGTTTAATAATGAGATCAATTCAGCTCATTGTTTATGATCATGTTACATGTCATTTGCAAAGTAAACCAGGTTGAGTTTAGACGTCATGTCTGGTCAAATTTGGCAAATAAATGTTTAATTAAAATGGTAATGTGTGTAATGTGTCTTTGTTTATAATTAGATATGTCATTAGATACATTGACCTAAATTGAAAAAAAAACTTGATTAAAAGCTAAATATACAGTATTAAAAAAAATAGTGTAAGATATTAATTCTGTGATAGACCAGTATGAATTAAATTTATTTAAAACAAGTAAATGTAGCACATTTGTTTGTTAAATAGTGAAATTTTCAGTTTCTTCTACCTTCCATTTCAATCATATCTACTCAATTATTTTACTCATTTTCACTTGGGTAACCTACTACAAAAAGTTATTCAGGTCTAATTATTTTTTTTACTGACTTGTACTTCATTCATGAAGTATATTTTACATGATTTTTTTAATTTTTAGATTGATATTGATATTTTTAAGTGTAAAAATGTTTCACCAAAAAAATTGAGTACAGCACAGTTTTATTTTTTAGAGTGCATGGACCCCTACATGGAGCTTCAGTGACTATGACATTGAGTGTCGTCTTCCTTCTGAAATCTAATCAAATCTATTGTTGTTAAGGAGGGGTGGAGCTGTTACTGAGCTCACTGTGCTTTCACATACCCTGTCCATGCTTCTTCTTCTTTCTCTTCTTGTACAAAAATTCTGACTCTCAAAAAGGGGCAGTGGCAGCTCAGTATGTTAAGGCTCTGGGTTATGTATCAGTCCCAGTTTCACCAAGCTGCCACTGGAACAAGGCCCTTTCTGCCATGTCTGCTCCTGTATCATAGTTTGACCCTGAGCACATCCCCTAACCTGGGACATGTAAGGAAAAGAATTTTACTGTGCAGTAATGTACAGTGGTGTGAAAAACTATTTGCCCCCTCCTGATTTCTTATTCTTTTGCATGTTTGTCACACAAAATGTTTCTGATCATCAAACACATTTAACTATGAGTCAAAGATAACACAAGTAAACACAAAATGCAGTTTTTAAATGAGGGGTTTTATTATTTAGGGAGAAAAAAAAATCCAAACCTACATGGCCCCGTGTGAAAAAGTAATTGCCCCCTGAACCTAATAACTGGTTGGGCCACCCTTAGCAGCAATAACTGCAATCAAGCGTTTGCGATAACTTGCAACGAGTCTTTTACAGCGCTCTGGAGGAATTTTGGGCCGCTCATCTTTGCAGAATTGTTGTAATTCAGCTTTATTTGAGGGTTTTCTAGCATGAACCGCCTTTTTAAGGTCATGCCACAACATCTCAATAGGATTCAGGCCAGGACTAGGTCACTCCAAAGTCTTCATTTTGTTTTTCTTCAGCCATTCAGAGGTGGATTTGCTGGTGTGTTTTGGGTCATTGTCCTGCTGCAGCACCCAAGATCGCTTCAGCTTGAGTTGACGAACAGATGGCCGGACATTCTCCTTCAGGATTTTTTGGTAGACAGTAGAATTCATGGTTCCATCTATCACAGCAAGCCTTCCAGGTCCTGAAGCAGCAAAACAACCCCAGACCATCACACTACCACCACCATATTTTACTGTTGGTATGATGTTCTTTTTCTGAAATGCTGTGTTACTTTTACGCCAGATGTAACGGGACACGCACCTTCCAAAAAGTTCAACTTTTGTCTCGTCGGTCCACAAGGTATTTTCCCAAAAGTCTTGGCAATCATTGAGATGTTTTTTAGAAAAATTGAGACAAGCCTTAATGTTCTTTTTGCTTAAAAGTGGTTTGCGCCTTGGAAATCTGCCATGCAGGCCGTTTTTGCCCAGTCTCTTACTTATGGTGGAGTCGTGAACACTGACCTTAATTGAGGCAAGTGAGGCCTGCAGTTCTTTAGATGTTGTCCTGGGGTCTTTTGTGGCCTCTCGGATGAGTCGTCTCTGCGCTCTTGGGGTAATTTTGGTCGGCCGGACACTCCTGGGAAGGTTCACCAATGTTCCATGTTTTTGCCATTTGTGGATAATGGCTCTCACTGTGGTTCACTGGAGTCCCAAAGCTTTAGAAATGGCTTCATAACCTTTACCAGACTGATAGATCTCAATTACTTTTGTTCTCATTTGTTCCTGAAGTTCTTTGGATCTTGGCATGATGTCTAGCTTTTGAGGTGCTTTTGGTCTACTTCTCTGTGTCAGGTAGCTCCTATTTAAGTGATTTCTTGATTGAAACAGGTGTGGCAGTAATCAGGCCTGGGGGTGACTACAGAAATTGAACTCAGGTGTGATAAACCACAGTTAAGTTATTTTTTAACAAGGGGGGCAATCACTTTTTCACACAGGGCCATGTAGATTTGGAGTTTTTTCTCCCTTAATAACGTAAACCTTCATTTAAAAACTGCATTTTGTGTTCAATTATGTTATCTTTGACTAATAGTTAACGGTTTTTGATGAGCAGAAACATTTAAGTTTGATAAACATGCAAAAGAATAAGAAATCAGGAAGGGGGCAAATAGTTTTTCACACCACTGTATATGTGACACATGAAAGATTATTATTATTATTATTGTTGTTCACCTACTGGTTCACCTACAGTATTTACGAAAGAAAAAACATTATTAAAACTAGGGAGGCTTAATGTAGCATATGGTTAGCAGTTTTGGGGTTGACGTTACTTTTTAAAGTAACTAATTACAGTAATCAGTTCCATTACAGTGTTACATTCTGATAAAAGTAACTAGTTCGAGTACTTTTCCATTACAGAAAATGAAAACTCCTTTGTGATTCCTCATGTATGTTTTAGTCAAGACCTTTATAATTATTCTACCATCATCACTCAGTCAAGTTTGGCCCGTAATCTGTTAACTACTCACAGCAGGAATAACAGCTGGGGGCGGGTTATCGAGGTGGGGCGGGGCTTCCACACACACACACACACACATTTACATTTAGGCATTTGGCAGACGCTCTTATCCAGAGCGACTTACATTTTTATCGCATTATACATCTGAGCAGTTAAGGGTTAAGGGCCTTGCTCAAGGGCCCAACAGTGGCAACTTGGTGGTTATGTGGTTTGAACCTGGGATCTTCCGAACCGTAGTCCAATGCCTTAATGAGCTACCCCTGGCCCCTGAGTACTTAAATGGTAAGTAATGCATTAGATTACTCGTTATATCAAAAAAGTTATCCAAGTACTTTAACTTTGTAATGCATTACACTAGGGCTGCAACAACTAATCGATAAAATCAATAATTATCGATAATGAAATTCGTTGTCAACGAATGCCGTTATCGATTAGTTGGGCTGCTCACGTTATTGAGGCGCGCGACCACAAGATGCACAAATACACACAGATACACAGCCGCTCGCGTAATGGCGGTTACAGAAGCGTCTGCAGGAAAAAGCGCGCGCCCCAAGTCCTCCCAGGTATGGGAGCTATTTACATTAAACATTTCTTATCGGGCGTTAAAACTGAGTGGTTTTCTGCCGGTCGTAGTGTCCGGTGAGCGTGGATGAAGTGCCGAGGGTTTTCTACACATAGGAGTCAGTGAGTGTGTTCACACGGGCTTTGGTGACGTGCCTTTGTCCGGCTGTGCGGTTATACGGTGTTAAAAATAAACGTTGCATGCAGCTTTTTCTTGGTGTTCAAATCCCAACGAACGCGAGGAAAACACTTCTAGTTCGTTTTCTTCACGTTCATTTTACACCTCGGAGGACCGGATATATCCCATCATCGTACAGAGGGAAATGCGGGGAAAGGGCAAAATAAACAGAGTGAATCCAGTAGTGCCGATTTTTTTCTCTCCCTACGTCGCCGTATTACGAGAATGTCTAGCAAAATGGTCTATATATATATATATATACAGTGGTGTGAAAAACTATTTGCCCCCTTCCTGATTTCTTATTCTTTTGCATGTTTGTCACACTTAAATGTTTCTGCTCATCAAAAACCGTTAACTATTAGTCAAAGATAACATAATTGAACACAAAATGCAGTTTTTAAATGAAGTTTTACGTTATTAAGAGAGAAAAAAACTCAAAATCTACATGGACCTGTGTGAAAAAGTGATTGCCCCCCTTGTTAAAAAATAACTTAACTGTGGTTTATCACACCTGAGTTAAATTTCTGTAGTCAACCCCAGGCCTGATTACTGCCACACCTGTTTCAATCAAGAAATCACTTAAATAGGAGCTACCTGACACAGAGAAGTAGACCAAAAGCACCTCAAAAGCTAGACATCATGCCAAGATCCAAAGAAATTCAGGAACAAATGAGAACAAAAGTAATTGAGATCTATCAGTCTGGTAAAGGTTATAAAGCCATTTCTAAAGCTTTAGGACTCCAGCGAACCACAGTGAGAGCCATTATCCACAAATGGCAAAAACATGGAACAGTGGTGAACCTTCCCAGGAGTGGCCGGCCGACCAAAATTACCCCAAGAGCGCAGAGACAACTCATCCGAGAGGCCACAAAAGACCCCAGGACAACATCTAAAGAACTGCAGGCCTCACTTGCCTCAATTAAGGTCAGTGTTCACGACTCCACCATAAGAAAGAGACTGGGCAAAAACGGCCTGCATGGCAGATTTCCAAGGCGCAAACCACTTTTAAGCAAAAAGAACATTATGGCTCGTCTCAATTTCGCTAAAAAACATCTCAATGATTGCCAAGACTTTTGGGAAAATACCTTGTGGACCCACAAGACAAAAGTTGAACTTTTGGAAGGTGTGTGTCCTGTTACATCTGGCGTAAAAGTAACACAGCATTTCAGAAAAAGAACATCATACCAACAGTAAAATATGGTGGTGGTAGTGTGATGGTCTGGGGTTGTTTTGCTCCTTCAGGACCTGGAAGGCTTGCTGTGATAGATGGAACCATGAATTCTACTGTCTACCAAAAAATCCTGAAGGACAATGTCCGGCCATCTGTTCGTCAACTCAAGCTGAAGCGATCTTGGGTGCTGCAGCAGGACAATGACCCAAAACACACCAGCAAATCCACCTCTGAATGACTGAAGAAAAACAAAATGAAGACTTTGGAGTGGCCTAGTCAAAGTCCTGACCTGAATCCTATTGAGATGTTGTGGCATGACGTTAAAAAGGCGGTTCATGCTAGAAAACCCTCCAAAAAAGCTGAATTACAACAATTCTGCAAAGATGAGTGGGCCAAAATTCCTCCAGAGCGCTGTAAAAGACTCGTTGCAAGTTATCGCAAACGCTTGATTGCAGTTATTGCTGCTAAGGGTGGCCCAACCAGTTATTAGGTTCAGGGGGCAATTACTTTTTCACACAGGGCCATGTAGGTTTGGATTTTTTTTCTCCCTAAATAATAAAACCCCTCATTTAAAAACTGCATTTTGTGTTTACTTGTGTTATCTTTGACTAATAGTTAAATGTGTTTGATGATCAGAAACGTTTTGTGTGACAAACATGCAAAAGAATAAGAAATCAGGAGGGGGGCAAATAGTTTTTCACACCACTGTATATATATATATATATATATATATATATATATATATATATATATATAAATGATCATTTCAATTTATTGAGACAACAACAAAAAAGGATGAAATACCGATATTAAAATATCCGATTAATCGAAAAAATTATCGCCCAACTAATCGATTATCAAAATAATCGTTAGTTGCAGCCCTACATTACACCCAACACTGATGGCCTTGCAATCTATGGTTGAGGGTTTAATCCCCACCCAGGTTTGTGTGTGTATGTGTGTGTGTGTAGAGTTTGCATTTTTCCCCATGCATGATGGATTTCCTCACACAGTCCAAAGACATGCAGAGTAGGGTAATTTGCGTTCTCCAATTGCCTGTGGTGTGTGTGTGTGTGTGTGTGTGTCCTGCAATGGATTGGCACCCTATCCAGGGTGTATCCCCCCTGTGTCCAAAGTCTCCTGGAATAGACTCCAAGGCCACCTGCGACCCTGTATACAGGATAAGCGGTACAGAACATGAATTACAAACTAATTAAAGTATTATTTAATCAATAACTACAATAATAATAATGATAATAATAAAATCTTAATTTATTTGTTAACGAGGAGTTAATGGTGATTATGTTGTATGTTTCAGTTACATTAAATTTTATTTATATAGTGCTTTTAACAAAGTGGCACTACAGAATAAAAAAATTATGGAAATAACTCAGAAAAATTTAAGAAAACAAGTATAAATAATAGATATAATTCCTATCTATAATTCTTGTGAAAGGCCCGGCTTTGATTCCTCAGCCAATGCCCGAACCACAGCCACTGGTTGCAGTGCCAGGAAAGGAATTCAATGTAAAACCTGATGCCAAGTCATGTGTGGATCAGGTCACTTTCAACACTTTCCACCAGTGCCTGATCAGTTGACTAATACCATCCATAATTTGGTAATAAAAACACAGAATGCTTAAATGATCTGTCAGAATTTTCAAATAAGGACAAAATATTTCTGATCTTTTGAAATAAAAACTATGCATAAAAACGTCCTAGATCACCTTAAAAAGTTTAAGTGCTACTGCTCTTCCAAATAAGAACAACTTATGATCATTGTCTTTTCTACCTGGAGGGGACTGAGGTCTAAACCACAAGCCTGTGTGTGTCTTCGTGTGCCCAGTGTGACCTTCAGAGCTAACAGCAGTCTAAAGGTTTATGAGTGAATGGGTTGGGTTGATGGGCTGGGTGGAAGACTGTGCCAGAACATGATGGTTTGGATCTACACATGCTGTTCCTGAGCTCCCAGTGATCCAGATCCCCCTCTGTCCTCTGCACCTGCTGACTCATTCCTGTGCTGAACTGGACTCCATGATAACTTTGGCTCCTTGAAGTTCAGAATAACAAAAGTTGTCTAACACACATGATGTCCAGCGTTTGGTAAATCTGACCATGCCGCCATCTTCCTCATGCCAAAATATCAACAAAGGCTGAAACAGGAAATTCTGGTTCAGAGGGAGGTCGCGCGCTGGACGGACCAATCGGTGGCCGCGTTACAGGACGCACTCGATGACGCAGATTGGGACATGTTCAGAAACAGCTCTGATGACGTCAGCGTGTTTACGGAAGCGGTTGTGGGATTCATTGGGAAGCTAGCGGATGATACCATGGAGAAAAAGACTATCAGAACGTTTCCCAACCAGAAGCCGTGGGTGCGCAGACCAGCTAGCACCTGTGTTCACTGAGATATTCAACATCTCTTTATCTCAGTCGGTGATCCCCACATGCTTCAAAGAGTCCATCATTGTTCATGTTCCAAAAAACCACATCCTGCTTCTCTCAACGACTATCGCCCTGTAGCCCTCACCTCAGTACTGATGAAGTGCTTTGAGCGCCTGGTCAGAGACTTCATCATTTCTTCACTACCGGACACACTCGACCCACTACAGTTCGCTCACCATCCAAACCGCTCTACGGGTGACGCTATCTCTCATCTCCTCCATACATCTCTCACTCATCTGGACACTAGGTGGGGGAATTATGTGAAAATGCTCTTCATCGACTACAGCTCAGCATTGAATACCATAATTCCCTCCACACTCACCACCAAGCTGGAGCACCTGGGACTCAGCTCATCTATGCGTCAGTGGATCTCCAACTTCCTAACTGGCAGACCACAGGCAGTAAGGATGGGTGGACATGTCTCAGCCTCCCTCACTCTCAGCACTGGAGCCCCCCAGGGTTGTGTTCTGAGCCCCCTGCTGTACTCTCTGTACACCTATGATTGCGTGGCCACTACCAACTCCACCACCATCATCAAGTTTGCTGACGACACTGTCGTGGTGGGCTTGATCACGAACAACGATGAGTTGACCTACCTGGAGGAGGTTGGAAATCTGGAGAACTGGTGCCAGAGAAACAGTCTCCTCCTGAACGTCAGCAAGACAAAGGAGCTGATAGTGGACTTCAGTACAATGCAAGAGAGGAACTACCAGACCCCCATCATCAACAGGAGCCCAGTGGAGAGAGTGGACAGCTTCAGATACCTCGGTGTGCACATCACGCAGGACCTGTCATGGTCCTGTCACATCAACACCGTGGTGAAAAAGGCCCGGCAGCGTCTCTACCATCTCAGTCGTTTGAGAGACTTCAGACTGCCCTCCAAGGTGCTCAGGAATTTCTACTCCTGCACCATAGAGAGCATCCTGATGGGTAACATCACGACCTGGTTTGGAAACAGCACCATGCAGGACAGACGAGCTCTACAGAGGGTGGTGTGATAAGCTGAATGCATCATCCGCACCGAGCTCCCTGATCTGCACTCGATCTACAGCAAGCGGTGCTGGACCAAGGCCAGGAAGATTGTGAAGGACCTCAGCCATCCCAACAATGGACTGTTCACTCTGTTGCGGTCAGGAAAGCGCTTCCGCTACCTGAAGGCCAACACAGAAAGACTGAGAGCTTCTGAGCTTCTTCCCGTAGGCGATACGGACTCTCAACCAAATTATCACACAAGATTAATCATCTCTGCGTTTTTGCAAACATTGCACAGAAATGGACACTCATGGTCATTATTCATCTGTGCACACACCACAACACACTGTAGACCAGACAATCATGGACATAGCACATTTGCACACACAATGCTAATTTGCATACACTTGTTCACATATTGCACATTTGCACAAACAATGCTCAATTGCACACTTCTGGACATTTTTCATTCATTCCACATATTATTTCCATTTAAATTCATTTTTGTCTAGTACATGTCTTGTCTTGAAATCTTGTATATTTTGTTCTACTTTCTTATAGTTAAGATATTTATTTATTGCCTCTTTTCTCTTTTCTATTTCTCGTTCTTATTTCTTGTTTCTTGTTAATTGTCTTTTTTTTATTTCTGTGGTCATGGGCGGTCGTATTTCACTGCATATCGTACTGTGTATGACTGTGTATGTGACAAATAAAATTTTAATTTGATTTGAGTGATTTTCTTTATATTCTCATATATTGTATAATGTATATTCTTTAATACATCAGAAAATAACTTACTTTAATAAGCACCATATTGATTCAGCGCAGAATCCCATAAACTATAGCCTCCTCAAACTCTAGTCCCTGTAACAGTGAGTGTTTGTGCATGTCGGTAATGTTGTCGAAAGGTGGCATAGCCCAATTAAACACTTCCTTAAAAGATAAAACAAGTAAGATAGAAAGAGAAACGATTGAGTGATGGGCAAAAGGCAGAAAAGGAATTTCAAGTCACCAAACAGGTTCTGCAAATAGGAAATACCCCCCTCCCCCCACACACATTTTACTGTAATTAAGGCTTACTCTACACAAAACCTCACACTCAGTAACAAGAAGAAAACTTTTCAGCTAAAAATAAAAAATAAAGCTGTGGTGCTTGGGGTGTCTGACTGTCTGCCCTCCTAAGGACAGTAATATTTGTTTCTTTGACCTTGTAAGGACATTTGACCTCAACAAGGACCTAAAGCCAGCCACCCACTCACACATACTGAGCTCCACCTTGTTAGGCAACACTCTCATAGTTTACTTTGCTTGCATATTTTCTTTATTGCATCACTTCAGTCCTCTATTTTAAACACATTCCTTTGTTTTGAATGTGTTTATTATTTAACCTATCCCCGTGGACATAGGGAGGATGGCAAGGCGTCTTCAGGACTAGATACCTGAGCACCTGGTGACGTATACACAATCTGTTAAAGTCCTAAAACTGTTAACACACTAGACACCTTCAGGCGAATGTTCTAAACTCCTCCTACTAATGAGGACATCAGCTGTTCTTTCCAGGGTGAGAGGGGCATCCTCTCCAAGTTAAGGATACAGTAGTGAAAAAAATCTAAAAGGCCCAAATACACTTGCACAACTTATTCACTTCCTTTAGGTAATGTCTATCCTCTGTCAATTGAATTGCTGTCAATTAAAGCTTACGTATTGTCCTTTTTTTTTTTCAAAACAGTTTATATAAGTTGTCAACAACCTCAGAAAGTGTGTTGATGTTCCCGCTGAAACACACCTCAGATACAGTGGAACCTTGAATTATGAGCATAATTCATTCCGGAAGCGGGCTCGTATTCTAAAACACTCGTAAACTAAAGCAATCTCGCGTGCCGGATGTTGATTATACCAGTAAGAGATGCACACTAAGACCCAGCAGGGGAGACGATTACCCACAATTCCACAGCGCAAGGGAGAGAAAAATCGTTGGCTCAGTTGTGATCACGTGACACTCGGCATGTTACTCGGTACTCGTAAACCAAGACTTGTTCTTTTTTCAAGTCAAAATTTATTAAAAATCTTTGCTCGTCTTGCGGAACATTCGCAAACCGTGTTACTCACAATCCGGGGTTTCACTGTACTGTGTTCTGGCTTCATTATTTTTCTTTTTCACTCCTTTTCCACATGCTATGTTTCAGTGTCTGTAGTTTCAAATTAAGTTCCCTTGAATAGATAACCAATTGCACATTTTTATATTTGTCATGGAATCTTTCTTAGAGAAAATAAAACACCATCAGAAAATACAAGCTTTGATTACTGAACAACATTAAATTATATCTATTATAAATTACATAAATTATCAGCATGTGCAGGCAATGTGATTTTGATTGATGGAACAAATATATCACATTCACTAGAGGCAGTTAAAATATACATCAGTATCTGAGTATAAACTTAACAGATGTGAATCAGAAGCAGTGGTTGTAGGTAGTCCATGATCACAATATATTAAATCTGAGGATAATTTGAGAATAGAAAAAAATAAACTAAAACATTTAGGGGGGATTCTGTGTCAATATTTTCATAAGATCTCTATATAAATTTGGGCCAATAAATCACATTAAACAAGATTTACAAGAACAATAGAATTATCAAATTTATACTTTTAAAACATCTTACCAAGACTAATATTTTTATTTCAAACATTTACATTTTTTCCTGAACTCAATTTATATACAAAATATATATTTTTTAAATTAGTGGGGCAAAAATGTACTATATATATTGGTGAGAAAAAAAGGAATTAGGTTAAAACTTTTATAAAAAAAAAAAGTTTTTTTTTTTAAATAAATTGGAGTATTATTATTAAAATTTAAATAAATATTTCATTAATACATTGAAAGCGTATTAGTTTAAATACATGGAAAACCAACAAAATTTCTCAATTTTAAGAAACAGTGCTTGAAAAATTGTATGGTGCCATCAACCTAGTGCCAGACACCACAGCACCCCCAGAGGCCCGGCGGAGCCACACACCGAGGGACCAGAGCTGTCCTGGTGGCACAAGAGGGACCTACACAATACTGGTCTTGATGTTCTGCCTTGAAATGTTATGGGTGTTCTATGGGTGAATCTTTGGACTGTAGGAGAAAACCAGAGTACCCGATGAAAATGCACCAAGCCTGGGCAGAACATGCAAACTCCACACACACAGACCCCAAGATGGGAATCACTCGATCCTGGAGGTGTCATACTGCTGCGTCACCAGGATGATACTGTAGATACTTCTTAGGAATTTTAAGGACAGCGGCTGTTAACCAGACATCTACAAATAGCCTGGCAAATACAGTAAGTACAGTAAATGGAACAACTCAGTTAACAAAATGACATTTGAGTTAAGATGGGAGAAAGTAAAAGAAAGTTTTTTTTTTAAGTGAATAGGGTAAGGATTGTGAGATAGGTGGTGTATCCGATGGTTTGTATGTTAAAAATGAATCAGACCCATTGGTGTTTTTCTTACTGTTGTAGTGGGAATGATATATAAATTAATATAATGTTAATATAGTGTGTCATGTTAAATAAAGAATAATGAATAATTGAATAGGGCCTTGCACCTCCAGGGTCTGGGTTCGATTGCCCGGCCAAGCTCGATTCCTGTCTCTGTGTGCATGGAGTTTGCATGTTCTCCCCGTGCTTGGTGGGTTTCCTCCGGGTACTCCGGTTTCCTCCCACAGTCCAAAGATATGCGGGTTAGGCTAATTGGCATTCCCAAATTGCCCGTAGTGTGTGAGTGTGTGTATGTGTGTGTGCCCTGCGATGGATTGGCACTCTGTGTTGTCCTCTCTGCTAGTCTGTGTCTTGTC